>JABFOX010000198.1:0-19589 GCA_022817665.1 Axea sp. ZL-2020
CGTGAACGGCGAAGAGAGAATCGAATGAGAAAGGAGAGAGTCGAAAATAAGGAGGAAAGACGAGGACCGAGATGCGCCACACGCAGAGACTTCGCGAGACGTGTTTATAGTAATGAGGCTTGTCGTTATTTGTCCGACGAAGGGATTTATCGAAATACCTCGTGAGATTTCGCTGCTTGATTTTATCTTTTTGCGTCCTTTTCTTTCTCTCTTTTCTCATATTCCACGTTCTTTTCATGCGAACTTTCGCATTGTTTTGCGTTGCTCACCTGAAAAATTATAATTTTTAATTACACTTGTTAAACATTCACAAGTTTTTTAATTATACAATCGGTGGTCTTGTGAAATAAAGAAACTGAAAAATTGTTTATTCTTCAATACAACAAACTTTCTCGTGTTAAAATTGTCGCAAATAAAGGGAAATGTTATGTAAAAATACGTGCTAATTTTGAATAACAGATTTGTGATCATGAATAGTTCATTAAACAATAACTTAATAATAACTTGAGTTTAAGGAATTTCTCAACTTTTTTGTACCATCACTTTTTAAAACAAAACTGCAATTTAATTGTATGTAACAGAATATATTTTTAATTAATTAATTGTGCAACTTGTTTCACAAAAAAAAATTATGTACTATAATGAAATTTATGTATTTACAAACGAGGTCTGATAAAATATTGCACGAAATTAGAATCGGTACAAAATTCAAGTGTTTGAGTTCAATAAAGATATTTGGTCCAGGTTCGAAAGTGCGAGACCGCGACTGTTGACAGAGTTGGACTAATTCGAATAATTTCAAATCCTTGCAGTCTTTTTATTAATTCCAGCATACAAGTATATAACTAGGAACATACTCATTCTGTCGCAGAAATATTGCAAAAGGTTTTAAATAGACACTTGTAGAAAAAAAAACTGTTTTTGTGCGACATCTGGTAAACATTCTGAACTCGTCTTTGACACTTTCATTTATACTCTTTGTGTAGTATTTAGATTTATTTGTAAAAATGTATTTCTTAATATACGATTCATAAATTTATATTTTATTAACTCTATTTTGATAGAAAATTTGTAAAAGTTTAGTGTAGAACATTGTTTATTTTTAATTAATATGTATTGTTATAAGATGAGATATTAGAGTATTCGTATGAATTTATTTGGTAAAAAAGCTGAAGATAAACTTAACAATATCTTGTAATAAAGTAAAATAAAATTATGAAACCAATTTGGCACTAGGAAAGATGTATAGTTTTTCGAACCAAAAGTTCTTTATTTTTTATTTTTACGTGTAAAATTTTATTATTAAATCCACGAGATACACGAATAATGCAAAAATTAAATTATCAAAGGTTGAATAATGTACGTTTTTATTGTTATTAACTATTTATTTAGTATTATTTTTAACGTTTCGGATCGTATGTCGATCCAAAGATACAGAATTGTAAAACAGTACACTTGTCTAATTAGTAAATATATTGACTGAAACAAAAGCTATTGGCATCGAGTTCATATATTTAACTTTAGTCAAAGATCTATACATTAAACATGTATTGCATGTTGCTAGTTAATTAGTATTATTTTATGTTGCGTCAGTTCTTATATGTAGCTTTATAACATCTATGTATTTGCAGCTTTTGTTCCAGTAAATAAATTTACTAATTACACATATGATTATAGCTTTTCCAAATTTTGTATCTTTAATAATGGGTTGTTGTACGATCCGAAATATCAGAAGTAATATGAAATAAGTCAATTAAATAATGAATAACAATAAAAAATACACATTATTTATGCTTTGAGAATAATTTAACTTTTTCATTATTCGTGTACCCAAAGGCTTTATTATACAGTTTTAAACATAAAAGCAAACAATGAGGTACTTTCGGTTCAAAAAACTTATATAACTTAAATCTTTAGCCAAAAACGAAACTCCAAAAACTTGAAAAACAAATGAAAACATTTTTAATTTATATAAAACAAAAATGTGGTTTAAAAATGAGTACATTCAAGTATGTGTATTCAAGGAGTACATCCAGATATCTGGTTCCTCAGACATTAAAAAAGAATAGATCACATTTTCAAAAAGATGCAAAAACAACAGAACTTACAAAGAATAATTTTTAAGTAAATTTAAGAACATTAAAGAAGTAAAAAATAAAATTAAAAATTTTTAAATTTAAAATAAATATTTAAATTTCAAAAAAAAAAAAAGAGAATTATAGTATCTAAAAATTAAGATGATTGAAAAAAAAAATAAAGACATATATAAAAGAAATCAATTAATAAATCTTAAAGTAGGAAAATATATTAATCATACGAAAAGTAAAGTAATAAAAAAATATAGTTAGTTGAAAAATGCTTTTACTCATGTGTATAAAACATTTATAAATTATGAATACTAAAAATGATTGATAAACTTTTCTAATAATACTATACCCAATGATATACTTGAATTTCTTAGTTTGGGTCCAGATTTTGGACTATCATGTAATAATGATTATAAATAATTAATTACAATGAGCGGATTATTGATTCTATACAAAATGATATGAGAACAAATTTACGTGATAAAATTGTTAATATCCTAAAAACAGCAAATTCTGTAAAAATTGAAAAAGTCTGTCAAAGTAAATAGTAACAACTCAATAACAACCAGGGTAAATAAAGACAGTGTTATAATTATTTTTGATAAAAATAATTACTTAAAAAAATTAGACATTTTTAAATAACAGTGACACTTATGTAGAAATTAATAAAGATCTAACTAAAAGTCAGCAAAACTAAATTAATAATCGTATAGTGTATTGAAAATATGAAAAATTTATTTCAGAGGATACTCGTAAATATAAAAATAATAATATCACAGTTTTAAAAGTCTGTGCTTTACATAAATTATACAAAATGATACACTTACATTCAGTCATTTTAATAATCCGCAACCCGACTTCTATCTAAAATCAACCACCGGATCTTGAATAATATTAATGGCAAAAAAAAACGTTGCTTCACAAAACCATGAGGATTTGGTACAATAACTTAAAGGGGTCAATACAAATGATAATAAAATTCTAATTTCTCTAGACGTAACATCTCTTTTTATATATATCCCCCACAATATTATTACATCCATCATGTGAAAAAAGTAGGATGAAATTAAAAAATTGCATCTGTTGCAAAAGTACGATTTTTAGAAAGTATTAAAATAATGTTTGATAGCATCATTTTTAAATTCAATAATAAGATTACCAACAAGCTTATGGCACTCTTATGGGAGCTCCATTATCACCAATTATAGCTGATATAATTATGGAGCACTTAAAAAAATCGAGTTTTAAAAAGATAAAATTCCCCGTTAAATTTTTTTGCAAATATGTCAGTGACATCATTCATGTATTTTTAAACACAAAATGGTGACAAATAACTGGTGTAGAAAATTTGATAATAAAAACAACATGGTGATCAAATGCATTATAATATTAATAAAAATTAGGTATAATTTATAATTTAGTTGCCACAATAGACATTTTTAGCGATGAAACATACATAGATGGAAATATTCATTTTTTTATTACAATATTTGTTAACAATTATTATTCAAAAGAATTTATACGAAAATATGTGAAAATCAGATTTAATAGTAAAAAAATTACCTCCAATAACAACATAAAAAGTAATGAGATTGCATACAAAAGTAGTATAACAATAATAATGTCTTTCGTAAAACAGATTAATAAAATAACAATAAATAAAAATGCCTTAATGCTCGTAGAGATAAGAATAATACATACTATAATATTTAATAAATAAATATAAAAAACATTTTAATAACAATAAAATCTCACATTATTTATCCTTTGAAAATAATTGCATTTTTTGCAATATGCAATTTCCTATTGGCGTTAATAATAACATTTTACATACAAAACCAGTCAAGATAGACATTGACTAGACATTGGCATTAGTATATATGTCAAGATTCTTTTAGAATGTTCTTTGAATTTGTATTTACTAGTTTCTTAGTATTACAGAGTTATAAACTGTTCTTAATGAAAATTAATAATTATAGATTTACCGATTTCAAATTCTACTTTCCCATACATTGTACATCGACACAGCCTGTGTGTAAAAGTTTTTACAGAGTGAAAACACATTATGTCATAAAGCCCTGCATAGTAGTTATACAGTTCTCACAGGTTTAGTTGAAACTTCTTAAAATAACACAAATTATGTAACGGAAACAATTGTGATTGACTAATTTTTAATTCAGATTTACAAAGTGACAATACAAATTCTTCAAATTCAAAATATGTATTAAAAATGAAGCATAATAAGTATTAGACTGCAAAATCAAAGCGTTAAAACAACGTTTCACTTGTCACTTCTAGCACAATTTTTAGATATTTAACATTTGTGGGTTAAACTTTACATTAAATAACATGGAAAATATGTTATGTGTTTTATTACAAAACATTTAAATTTAAATCACATAAAAGTATATTAAGCATCAAAGCTTCTGAAAAATAAAATATTTTGATCAGTTTTTTGATCAAATTAATTAATAAAAGTTTAGCAAGAGTTCGACAGAATAAATTAGTATTAAACTTGATCCAAATTTTCTTCACACTATTATCCTATAATTATAAAAGCTGTTTAGACTTAGTCTGGAACTTGAGTATAATCCACACGTTCAGACTTCATATTAATTCGTGTGTGATTTAAACTTTTTAAAATATTTTTCGAATTTTATGTGTATATTTAAGTTTAATGATTTGATAAAAAGTAACTTAAAATACAATATTTCATTTCATATACGAAGCAAATAGCTGTGTTAAAAAATTTTGTTAAATCGACAAGCAGTTTATGAATTAAAAAAAAAGGTTCTCTTTGTTTGTTAAATATGTTATGGTGTTAAATTAATCTGCAACTTAATTTGGAATAAATTTATTTGAAAAAATATATTTTGAAGTTATGCGATAAATGTTATTTTATTTATACATATATGATACAGGTTTAGATTATACAATACAGCATTTCTTAATGTTATATACATATATATATTTTTTTCCAATTAAATTATTTATTTAAGTTGGATATAATAGTATATTGCGTATTAATACAATATTGACGTTACAAAATTATCAAGTTTTGCGAAGCGTGTTTCAACGTGATTTACTGACGAGTTTACACCATGATTTTTGTCCAGTGTAAATTTAAAAAGTTAGTCTTTTATACGCCTTATTGGAAACATTCACTCTAATGCAGACAAATACACTTCCCACCATATTTATAAAACGAACGGTATCAGTATATTATTCAAGTACAAAATTTTGTGGAACATATTTTACTACAGCATTTTGCCCATTTCTGACATGCTTCGACACTTTTGAATAATTGTAATATTTTCTAAGTTTTTTTTTTTTTTTTCAAATATCCAATATATTTTGACTGGTTTTGATAATTTGTTCAACAGAATAATAAAAATAATTGTTTTCAATGATATTTTGTCAAACATTATTATGATTATCCAGATTTTATTAGAATACAAAAACAAAAGTCAAAATGCAATATAATGCAAAAAAAAATTTTGTTTTCAAATTCCTTGATATAAAGTGGATACAAACTAATTTTAACCAAAAGACGCAAATTCCATTAATTTTCATTTATACCTTTACTGTTTACTTTGCGAGGATTAAATGTTAAACTTACAATAATTACTTAAACATTTCAACAGAAATTTCCAGCAGATCATATGATACTTATTAAAACATCGATCTCGCGGCTCAACTAAAATGCTTTTGAAAATGATTCTTTCATCTCGATAAGCGTGTATATAGTTATATTACGTATACCCACAAGTACATTGAACAAGTTATGGGTCAAGAGTGCCCTGTACGAACCGGCACGGTTGTGATCTTATTATACCGATGCGATGATGACCATGTTTAGGTATTGGCTTGCCAGATTTAAGAATACACTCGGCCGTCCCCGGCGAGCTACGATTATGGTAACGAGACCTCTTTAGTCACGTTCTATGAGCCCGTGAAATACCAATTCTAAAAGTACATACGAGTTATTTCGCACCAGTTGTTTAGCAGTTGAACTTGAATTTAAATATACTTTATTCTCCAAAAGTGCATACTTTCATGGAAAGAAATACTAAATTATCATACGCTTTCGTTTGCGTTAGCTTTTAAACAAATTTCATTCTAAATAATATACCAAAATAATCGTGTTCAATATAATTTATTTTAAACACTTCACAATTATTTTTCTCTGCACAGAATCATCAAGATCGGGTTGCCTATCGTAAAACTTGATTTGAATTTTTATTTGGTTTTTATTCGCATGTGTATACATTAAAATGAAATGATTACAACGGTTTATTTTTATCTTTTTAACATTTAATTAACTCCTTTATAAATTGTAACATAAATTTGAAATAATAATAATAAATAAAATTGACACATTATATCTTTATTATTATACCATTAATGTTTTGATAAAATGGACATTTATAGTCTTGTCTTTTATTATCTTCTTTTTGAATACCGAAACACAAAATTTACTAAATACCTTTTAACTCAGTTACATATTTAAATTAAAGATTTAATTTCTGAAACGTAAGGTGTTTAGAAATATTGCATTTAAAACGTTACAATACATTTTGGATGCATTTTTTGTGGTTTACATATAATTAAAATTATTCATTCCTGTTTTCCCTTAATAAACATTTTTATTTCATATCTAATAATGATATTTATTAATTATACATTCAAAAAGAAAATTTAATAATTTACTGATGGTGATACTGTTGAATTTACGATCTTTAGAATTATGCTATTTACATTTGAAAGTAATATAAACGATATAAATGAAAGGTTACGTATAATACATTTTGTTTAAATAAATATACCCTTATAGAGTAAATGTATAAATGAGCATGCAACTATTTTTAAGTACTTATATATATTTCCAAACGTTTTATAAACCATTTGTAGATATTTATTTAAAATTAATCAAAGTCCACACCATTGAAATTAGTATAAAAAAATTGTTTTTTAATATTTTTGTCACATTAATAATACCTATAAAAGATTGCTGATATTCCAGGGATAACTTTTATGTCTATACTGCAAGAATTTTGAGTGGCTATTAAGACTTTGCGCGAACATAAGTTGTGACAAACTTAACCACAGAACACTTACAGTTTCAATCGTAGTGGCATGAATTCGTCTTATGAACAAAATTGTCAGGTCAACTATGATACGACTGGAATCGTGATAGATCTTTTATCACGGATACAGACATAAAATATTCATAGGCCAAGTCATAATTATCAAAAATAAAATAATACGTGGATTTAATGTTGACAAAAATGTTGAAATAACATTCAATCGAGTTTCGTCTACATTTTTCTTACGCTTGGAAAGAAAAATTAATATACCTTACATGCATGCAGGAATCCTTATAATTCATATGCACATGTGTATTTCTGTGAAACATATCTTACACGTATGTAGGAATCCCTATGATCTCTACAGAAATATGCTAAGAACGAGTTTCGTTGTACAGTTTTCAGGCAACTTTCAACTATCAATATGATAGGTAAGAGTTTAAAGCATTGATCTCACCGTACTCTTAAACAACAAAGCGGTGTGCAATGCTAAATTGTACACAATTTTGAAATACAATTGTTTTTATATTTGCTGGTTGTACGCATGTGGCATTTATCAAGGCCATGAGAAGTCATTGGAAATGTTAGTTAATAACAACTGCGTATAATCTTAAGAATGATGGTCATTTTTTAGTTGGCAAATATGTCTGGCAATTTCTTCGAGAAATTCCGAAAAGCCTCGATTGCAATGTTTCCGAAAAAAATTGACATTTTTACCAAGATGTTTTGAAAACGTTTGGCATTTTTCAAAGGTTTCCAGACTGGGTCAAAGAATGTTTCTGAATTAATGTTAAATTTTGTGAGTTCAAGTGAGTCCTGAAAACTGACTATGAATTTCAATCATTCATTCTATCGCTTAATTATTAACCTTATGACTCGTTATATATCTCTTTGTAATGAAATTTGCTTTTTATCTCGTCTACGTAACTAAAATTCTAAAATTCAAATGAATAAAAAAATAGGAAAATCATTATCATTATTAAATAAATTAAATTTCACTTGCACTTCATCAGATTTAATGAATATATTTTGCTTTGGTATAAATGAAAAATTTACTTGAAGTATATGCAGAATAATGTACAAAATAGCTTATTAATATACCTTAATTTAAGTAAACGTAAGTTCAGTTCAAATGAAAATATACTTGAATGAATTATATTTGTTAGTTAAATGAAATGCATAGTTCAAATTCTAATTTCGATATTTTATTTGAAATATATTGTGCGTTTCTTGAAACACATATCACGCAAAAATAATTAAAAATATTTCTATATTATATTTAGAACAAAATGTACTAAGTTCAATAAAAAAATTCATTTAAAATTAATGATTTTAAATACAATTAAACAAATAATGAAATGTATTCAGTAATCGAATTTATTTATTAAATTATATTCACGCGTTACGCGATTAATTAAATTTACTATGATTATTATATTTATAAATATACACTATACGTATTAATTATATCAAAAAATTAATATAAACTTCGAATATCGAACTGGTAAATCTAACAACACTACGCGAATGATTAATCTACGTTTTGATTTGTCATGGAAATTTAAACACAGTACTCAATATTCATGTTAGTAATAGAATATCAATGCTTAAATGATAAAGTATTTTATATGTAATATAAAAAAATTAATTCATTATTTTGAAGTTACATGTATTTGTATGTATTTAATTTATTTTTTAGAATAGCGGTTGATTATTTTATTTTGTACAAAAACATATTATTAACGTTTAAAGTTTTATTATTTAATTCTATTTAATGAACAAAACCTTCTTGATATTTCATCGCTTTTTAATCTAAATTAATTAAATCTATAATTTAATAAAATAATTATTCATTTTAGTTCTTAGAATTAAAAAATAAAATTATTATTTCTTCAAATGGAATGCAATCATAGCAAAAATAAGAATTGGAGTTGGTAAAGGTATATCTCAAAATTATAAGTTTCAGGCAAAAATCCAAATTTATTAGAGAAACATGTTGGAAGAAATACTGGAAAAACATCGAAGCTAGAAAGAGTGATTGGATTAATTTCCAGCTTTTGATCTCGAAATCTTGATCGTATTAGAATGATAACTCCTAATCGGTACACAAGCTTTTGAAGTGTTGGAAAATTTGGTATCATCATCTTTTTAAATACATCTTAAGGAGGATGAAGTAATAAAGAAAAGAATCAATATTAAGAATAAACAATGAGAATATTAATGACAAAGTTTATATTCACGTTACATTTATTTATGAATTATCACAACAATTTGTCATAATTTGACAAAATAAAACCCCGATATTGTTAAATACAGCAAAACCACTGTAGATATAATTTCTAATAATCAGCAGAATAAAGACAACATTATAGATAAATATACTATTATTCATGATATATTATTTGGTGTGTGAATATATAATGATCATGACAAACGAAGAATGTATAATGATACAAATGAAAAACTAAATAGAAATATAATAAAATACATAAAATTAAAATAAATACAAAAATCTACACTTTTCTTATTAAACATCAACTTACCGTGGAAAGTAAAATAAATTAAGAATAAGTGAACATTTTGCACTTGAAACAAAATTATAAAATAGCTTAACCAATGAAATGATTATTATCGTTAAATAAAAAAATACGATGAATGAGTAAAGTGATTAAGTTTAATATAATGTAACATTTTTAGAAGAACGTTACAGTGTTACACAAAGTAGTATTTTACAATATATTATGCAACTCAAAATTGCTACACATTTTTGTGTTCTGTTTCAAATTTATTCAATTGACAAGTAATACCCAATAGACGTAAGCTGACATTTCATAAATAAAGAACAATAATTGTTCATTTTGTTTAATCAATGTATTTATTATTATTTTATTTTGATTATAATTTTTAATAATCTGCAAATGAACCATGTTAGCTAAAGTGATAGCAAAATTAAAATTAATGTTAAATTGAAATAAAGAATAAAGAGATACAGAAAATTGTTTTTGTTTCCTCATAATTATATAAAATTTAATATTTAATTAACAGATAACAAAAAATAATTAATCAATAAGATAAAAATTAAACTTATCAACTAATTGCCATCAAAGTGACAAAAAATTAAATACATGAACAATACTTTAACGTTCTATACTAATTAATAAGCATCCCACAATTGCCATCAATATTAAACATTTGTCAAATACATAAAATTTATGGAATGTTAATTTCTTTTGTGAATGCTTTCTCTAAGCATAATTTAACCCACGTTCATTTATATGTAAAAGATCATTGTGTATTAGGAAACATTTCTTTTAATTTATTTGAACATTTAGAAATATAATAAAATGTAAAATATACCATTTCTTCTTCTATTAATTGAGACAAATCAATAAATGCATTCTCTTTTTTGTTGCATGAACTAAATCATTCTTTGTTCATTTCTGTTACGCATTAAAAATTCTAAGAGAGTAATTAAACGTGCTGAATTTTAATCGCTTTTTTATAGTAGAATCTCATTTTCGAATGGTTTTGGTTTCATAAGCGCTCCATTATGGTAAACTGATAAATTGGTACTTCGATACTTTCAATCTACAAATGATTTTATTTGAAACTTGCTCGCTCATTAACGTGGTCAATAATTTGGGTGATCTTTATTTATTATAAAGATGTCGAATATAATTGGAAGAAAATGGATTATAAACCGTTGCTGGATCTTAAAAATCTAATCCAATTATTCTAATATCATCTTTTATTACTGGTCTAGTTTAGCAATAAATTAAATTATTTTAACTATCCGTTGAACTATTCAAACGGCTCCTCATCCTGACGTGACGGTGTAGTTCATACACACGGGTGAGTGAGAAATCTTAGAAAATCTAACTGGAAGAGTTTCAGGAGGGATCTGTATGCTTAAATTAAATTCATACTTAGTAAATTTAATCGGATCTCGGACGTAGATGCAGTCGTTGAATTACTTAGTGGGCGAACCTTTTTTATTCTTTTACTAAAAGCGTATCAGTTATGTGGAAAGGAAGCAGATTAAATTGTTAGCAATGTATCTTATTCCATTAATTTTGATAGTGAAAACATATTTTTATCTATAGATAAAATGTTGTAATAAAAACATCAGATATATAATAAAGTATAATTTTTAATTTTTTACTGTGATTGCATTTATCCGAACAATAAATTTGTATAAACATTATTAATCTTAATAGTGTAAATATTGTTTTCGGGTAAATATTCTGTTAAAAAACTGGAACATCCAAGTAAAGAAAATATTTTAAATTATCATATTAATGTAAATTTGCTAAAATAAATCGCAACCATATGATCATTCTTTTTTAAAATAAGAGTTTTTTTCTTTTGAAGATGTTTAAGATAAATTTGATTTTTAACAACGCTTTTTCCAACAAATATTTTTTGCCATAAAATTACTCATTATGATCAATATGAAATTTGTTGCTATGAAATCTGTTTATATCACCGAAAATATTAATACCTTCTGTATAAATGTAAAAACTCATTCTTTTGCGATCATTACTATCAAATTTATGACTCAATGAATTTTTCCGCACAATTTTATGCTTTTTTATAAAATTTTGTCGTACAATTATTGCAATCATTAGATTATTATGGATATCAACCATTCAAGCAGATAGATAATTACAATGAAAAATCGATAATAATTTTAATCGCAATCATCGCTGTAATTGTAATTAAAGTCGTAACCTGAATTACGATGTTAGTCATAATTAAAGTTTGAATCGCTGAATAATTAAAGAAGCGAATCGCCAACATTAATTTTATTCGATTTATACCACATGGATATTGTTGTGATTTTGATCAGGATTTTTATACGATTATCATTATAATTACATATCGATATCGTTAACAGTTGAATGAGCGAAATCTATGAAAGTATACATGATCTGTTAATATTATAAACATTTTTAATAAATTACTTGGACATTTTGAAACAAATGTTGATCATTGATAGAGATTATTCATCGCAATAAAACATTTATTGAAAAAGTAATCGGGGAAAATGAGTTGACGGAAACGAAACAATAAGCATCTTACAGAAGTAGGTTAATTTTTTACCAAAGTGTCCAAGTATTTGCAATATTATTCAACATAAGTATATTCATTAATAATTTATAATTATTAGTTTTGGTTGAGTCGCTCCTTTTTGCCCATTAGTGTATTCAAAAATCACCGCACCAAGGTGTAATGGTTCTCCAGTTAACGTTTTCTTCATTCATTGTACATTAACAAAAATTAAAAATATCTGTCTATTTAAGCATACTTGTATCGGAAAATATTTGAATGGAAAATTGTCTTGTAAAAATAAACCACGCATATTTCGACACATCCGGATATATTTATTTGTTCAGTACAACTATTTTCCACAGAACGGTTCGTTATTTTCACAAGAGGCCTTAAATCTCACTCTATACTCGCTGGAGGGGATGCGGGGCAATACGTTATGTCTACCTAATGTATTGCCTAAATAAAACCTGTTAGGGGCACTTCTTGTGCAGACGCGTTAAGTTATTAGAGAATCAATTACTCGTTGCTATTGTTTATGACGGCCTAAGGGGTCGCCATCTCTTTCTCCATTCTTTCCTTTCTCTTTTTTTGTTTCACCGTGCTTCTCTTCCTAGTCGTTCCAGCGCCTCGACTTAACCTCAGGTCACTGTCGTTATTCCACCGACTGTCGAATTGCCTTTTCGATTAAAGAACATTTCGACCGTTCAACTCAATAGTTCTCTATCGTTTTGTCTCTTTTTTTATACGCGGCAGCTGAGAACGAACGAGTAATATATTTTCTCAGGAATTTCGATTTTTTTACGTAACCATTTCGAAAATGCACATGGGCATGTTTTAGATGAAGTAACTTTTTGCACGCAAGAAACTCGCCAAATGTCGCTGAGCAATTTATTCCCGGTACAATGTTTTCAGAAACAAAAGGAATGTTTTGCTGTTTTTAATTGAGAATGTTTAACATTTAATTTCCTTTAAATATTTATGTCAATACTATTTGAAATATACTTTTTCGCTGATTAAACTGAAATAAAACGGCACTTATTTTAGGATCAATTTTAATCATTTTAAAATGAATGAATATTTAAAATTTGTTGGTATTTTATTTATACAATTTTTGATTTTGAATTACAATCTTAGAATCCACATTATTCAACGTTTTTGTTACAAATTTGTAGTATTTTATATCTGTCAATAATTTATAAGTCTACCTATATCTCAAATTGCAAAACTGAAAAAAATGATTGGAGTCCGTGTGATAATTTAACTTATCGATAACTACGCGTCAATGGAATTGAATGAAAGAATTATGAGATTATGAAGTGAAAGAATTATGAGATTTGAAAGTATTGAATTATTATGGAATATTCTAATTCTATTTTACTTCCGATGTGGTTTTTAATTCTGAAATTTATTAATCCAATAATAAAGCGCATCAAAGTTTACTAGCCAACCTTTGTCTATTTCCGAGGAGATGTGATTTTCTTACAAATAAATTAGAACCACTATACAATCTTAAACAGGAACCCGTAATATTTCTTGCAGATGAGGAATCTATGAGACAAAATATGTTCAAATGTTTTAATAATTTTTTTCGAATTATGTTTTAATAAACAATTACAACGGATCAAAATGACCATTTACCACCATTAGATCGAGAAAGAAAGGTTAATAGAGAATCTATTTTTAGATGTTCTGAGAAAGGATACATTAAATGTACACGATACGATTAAATGGAAAGAAAACTAGTAGCTTTTTTATATTTAAAAGTTTCAAATGTGTTTGAAGTAATCTTTAGGCATACCATTAAAAAATACGTCGGTCGAATTCAGTGCACTTTTTTTACGATTCTCATTATGACATATTGTAATTCCTCCCCGACTGTACACTTATGTTATAATACTCAGCGCCACCAATTCATCAAAATGCTCATTCACAACGGAGTTCATTTGGCATTTCAAATGAATATAATAGCTTATGCACATGCCTCATTATCTTAAAAATGAACAGACTCTATATTCGAAATCCATCTTTTTATTGTGTGTGGTAGAAGCAGAGTTTATTGCACTGAGCAGTTTTAGATTTTCAGATATACATAGGTAAACAAAAACAAGTTTCTCCTGTTTTTGTATCTTATTATCTGTTTACGATACAGATGACAAACAAGCTAGCACGTTATAATGTACATGATATATACGCGTGAATCATATATTACTAACTTAAAATAATAAAATGTTGCTTATTGATATGAGCACTCGACTATGTTTTAACGTCTGATGAACAGACGTTGCTTTTCCGCTGTCAGACGCCGTCTGATTTTCAGCTTGGTGTTTTAAGACAAAGTTCTGAACGCCTTATTCCTCTCTTGTTAGCCTCATTGGTTTTATTCTTTCTCGAAAACGTATTTAGATTCATTTACTTTCTGTTTAGTCCTCGCAATCTTGCAAATCCAGTAAGAATTAAATTTTCTAAACCTACGTTGTGCGGTATTGCCACTTTGCCAAATTTAATTTAATGTCCAGTGAAAATGAATAATCAATAATCACATCACTGGGAAGTTATGAGGCTGGAATATATTAAGTGGACAATATCATATCCAGTAAATATACTCATGACTGGCGATTGAAGGGAAGTGCTACATTTTCTACAACTAAAAACGACGTCTCCGACGCAATATCAGGGTTCCATCATCTGCCCATAAAGGGAACAAATTTTCTTTTCCAATTTTTCGTGATGCGCAGTACCCGTAAATCGCACAGATCTATGGGTCTTGCGTGACGCGCGAGACCACGTAACACACAATCACAAATATCGTTAATATTTAAGAGAAAACAAATAAATGATGTTTGTTTGAATTAGAAAAGAAGGGCAAGCAAATCTCTAATCCGATATGCAGATTTACATCACTTGGTACTAAATCTCTGTACATCATTTACTGTTTGACGCAAATAGGCAAATGGTCAACCGCAATAAGCGGATTATGTAGATTAGGATTAATATGATAACATTCCATAGATACTTAAAAATTAATTCAATAAATTTGATCAGAATTATAGTTAATGTACAACACGTAATTACATGATTAATGAACAACTGTCATTTTTAATATCAAAACTTTAATAACAAAACTAATTAAAATGTTAACAAATTACTTATTTAATTTTGTTTTTAATAAGAGGGCATTGATCAAGCATATTTATATCAAGTAAACATCGGATTCATGAGAATCAAATAAAACAGCTTCACTAAACTGAAATAGAGGACACTGTGTTCTGATGAGAGCTTTTTTATTCATTTTTAAATAATCTTACAACTTGGAAGATTAATACGACAAACTGTATGGCTATGATTACAGAATTGATAGTAAATTATTCAGATTTCTTTTGTCTTCATACAACGATTACTGTAATTATAACTATTATTATTACAAAAAGATATTTTATAAATACATAATAAAATTAACTCATTGTACGGTTCATTATTCAAACTGGTATTTGTGCTCAAAGTTCAAGATTGAAGTATATTATTCCAGGTATTAATTATTATAATTAATTTTGTATGATTTTATATAGAGTAACTGAATGCAACATTTATGAATAAACTAAAATTTGTGTTAAAATTAAGATTTACAGACAGTCATTATTTACTGATCGCACTGACTGTACACCATTTGAAATATAGTACATCATGAATTTGTCTTGCACGTTTATCGCGTTTAAATAATCATTTAATCAAATTGTTACACAAATATGAATTAGCTCAATTTTAAATATCGATTACTGTTCGAAAGGGAGCTCTAGTATAACATCTTATACCATTATAACAGTAGAGAGTTCTTTAAATTGTAGAGGGTTGATCATGTTACCACGGCGTTCATGTCATCTAACACTAGAAGAAATACCATATTAATTTCATAATGAACATCATAAATTGCTTAATACGCTGGAAATCCTTTTTAGTCGCGTGTTGAATGATTTTAGAAACCCTTCTGAAGTTACAGTTTAGAAATTATTATAAGTATAGAAATAAAATAATAAGGAAATGTACTTTCACTAAAAAGCACTTTTCAGAGAATCGCAACGCCAATTCCAATCAAATTAATTTCGTATGGAAACGACGTTTAATTTTGTTTACAAATTATTTGAAATAACAATTGCGTTACTCTTTCGAAGAAAATTACACGTACAAGCAATATTCGCGAACGCATTGAAAAAAGAATAAAAAAGTATTTTGCTACGAGGCAACAAATTCTCTCACGTAGACCAACTATTTGTGCCGTACGAGTTCTTTTAACCAAATGAAAAAATCCACGGTTAATTTCTCCACAATTTCGGCACTTTTTATTCAAGCATTCCTTTCATAATTCTACGTTGATTTTCAACTTAAAGTCTGCACAAGCGAAATGAAATTATTTCGCACTATTTCAACAACTATCTTATCTCAACAGCCCATTTCCTTTCGTACCCTTTTCTCTTGAAATCCTATTCATAACCCAATAATATTTATCACTCAGCTTAAATATATGCACATCGCATGTTCATCGCATCTTATCAACCGTAGTTACAGTTTAGTCCAAACCTTAAGGAGCCTGCTGTGATGGGTGGTCATGCATGAATGTTTCATGGCTTTTAACTATCCACGAAACATGATCGATGGCCGGTTAACACTCCACTCGTTGGGCCCTTAGCGCCAAGTGAGAGCAACCCTTATATTAGCATCTTCGGTGTTCCGTGCGTGAAGCCTACTCACACAAATCGTGGCTTTTCCACACGCACACCAGCCAGCGTGTTTAATGAAATGTGTGCGGGCGCGGCATGTAGTTCATAAATACGTTGCCATTTGGCAGTAAATCTTGGTAGCCACCAGGCAGCTGGAAGTGGTCCTCGTTCTTTCTACGGCATTCTCCCTTGTTAATTACCGTGTTTTAGCACCTAGCCTACTCCGCCCCCTGCGCTGACCCCCGTTCCGTTTCCTCTAGCCCCGCCGGATCACCGAATGAGGCCCCGAGATCGCTCTTAGGCACGCTCTCTCTCTTTATCGTGAATTCCTCGCAGATACCCATTTACATGCAGATGCCGCCGGCTTCTCTTCTATTACATATTAAAATAGTCAGTAGTCGAGTTCGCGAAGATTGGCACTACCGCATAATCAGCGTCGTATATCACTTCTCGTAACGATGGTACTAAATTTGTGACTTAACGATATGTACTTTCGTACATGAAGTTTTTACCATTGAAAAAATTGTTTGGACTTTGCTTTCTCAAAGTTTTTAGTGCCTCTTGGAACTTGATTTAGGGTATAATTCACAGGAAAATGTAAGATTGTAAGATTTTACAATCAATTTCGAGTTGCACTTTTGTTATGCCAATTGTGCTTTCGTATTGCTTTCATGTTAGAAAATCGGAACGTTATCGACTGCTTTCTACTAATTTATAATAAATCATTTTATTGTAATCTTTTCGGTCGTTATTTCTTAACATGTTGGTTTTTGTTTATTGGATTCAATAATTAATAAACAAATAGTAATACAATATCTTGCATTGTTAACAAATTAATTAATGATTACGAAATGTAATAGTATTTATAGAAATTTGATCTATTTATTGAAATAATTATTTTATATTATTATACATGTAAACAATGATGTCATTTAACAAAATGAAAATCAGCTGCCAATTTTTGTACCTGATTTCTCTGCGATATTCATTAGAAACAACAAATTTAACATTATAGAAACATGTGTATTCTGACCTACAAATAAAATTTGTGGTTGTGGTTATATCAATGACATATTCATGTTGCTATTTTTGTACAATTAAATTAAATAGGACAACGTTCGTACCAAATTAATTATAACTTGTTGGAATAAATGTTTGAGAGGGTGGACATTTTTTATTTGAAAATTTTGTAATTTCAAATAATTTTGTTCCAAATAAGTCATCTTTCTTAATGTCAAAAGTGTCCAACAAAGAAGACTTTTTCAAATGTCTTGTGTTAAAAATCAAATTTACAAATAAAACATTTTGTAACAGCAAATTAGATATTTCTCTTGACAAACAGAAAGCATTTTAATTGCATGCATTTATTCATCATTATGATTTTTCGTGTAAAAAATAAAATGTTCATTAATTACCCAACGAATCTTTAAAGTTCAAAAAAAAAAAAAAAAAAGAACGAATAGTTTTTCGTAAAAAGCTTGAAAATTTTCAGAATTATTATGCAAAAAAATATCTCCAAATGTTTACAAAGTTTTGAAAATGTCTAATAAAGTCGTCATTTAATAAAAATGTTGTTAAAATTGTTTAGACTTATTATAATTATTCAGAAATTTACAAAATTGTGAGGAAACTTTGATAACACTGAGATTATTCGGAGTCATTTAATAACTTGTCATTTCTTTAAAATAGAATTTCGTTTTAAGAAATTGTAACATTTATTAATTATGCATATGAAGATAAAAAATGCATTTGTATACCATGAACCGTAACCAAAATAATCTTGCACATAAAAATTAGGGTTCTAAATTTCTAAATTCTAAAAACAAATAATAATATATTTTATAAATTTATAAATCAATACGAATTAAAATATCCTTGTTAGAAAAGTTCATTAGAAATAATTTTATTTACAGCTATCAGTATAATTTTTGGTTTTTTAACTTCTTTTAAGTCAAAATTGTATTACAATTAATTGATATTTACCGATATTTGCTATCAAAATAATGTTCTTTTTAAATACTTAAACGTACCAAAAAACAGAATCACAATTAATTCTGTATTTCAGTATCTTTCAAATCATCAACGTCTAATTATTAGTATTTAAACGATATTTTCAATAAATTCTGTAAGGCGGATATCCTGATAAATTTGTTAATAATAAAATGTACAATAAAAAATCAATGACACTTGTAACGTTTGTGAATGAACTAACAATTTTATACATTTATCAATCTATGTAAAAACTGAATATCGAATAACGTTAATCCCTCACCAAAACTGATGCAACGTATCACACATTTTTGTTTCTTCAAAATTTGCAATTAAATATTGAAATGACATTTTGTTTAGAATTAATATTACAATGAAAGGAGATTGAATATGGAGATTTTAGATACGTTGCTTTTTTCATAAAACATGCCGTAAATGAGTGCTTTTTTATTATAATTCACGAGTGATCCTTTAGATAATTATTTATATTATTCTGTATAATTATTCGACAAATACAGCATTTTATTTTCATTGCGAAATAATCTTCAACGAAATTAATGTGCCAAAACAGTAGCGATTCGAAAAGAATCTCGCGAAACTAAACGAAAAGAAATCAATGTAATTGAAGCGCAAGATGGAATCGCCTGAGTTGGATGAGGAGG
>JABFOX010000199.1:0-19567 GCA_022817665.1 Axea sp. ZL-2020
TGTGAATTTTTTTGTTTTTTTTTTTTTTTTTTTTAAATTTTTTAATATAAATTTTACAATAATAAATAATTCCTACCGCTTTTTTTTTTAAATTTCAAACAATTTAACATTTCTGAATTCGTATCAAAGAATACAATTTATATAAATATGATTTATACTGCTTATGAACATAAAATATTTATTTATATACGTAGAATCATTTGGCAAAACTTAATAAATTGAATTCAGTGAAATACGATAACTATAAAAAAACAATGACTTAATACAATTCAAATATTATATTGTTGTTTGAAATATGTTTAAATATGTTTCTAGCTATTCCATATTATAGTCATTTTTATTCAATGAATTTTATTCGATCTAAACTCATATTTAAAATAACATACGACCGAATACTCTCGGAATTCCAACACCAGTGGTGCCAATACTAGCAGATAAGTTATTTAAATTTTCCTGAACTCCAGAACAAAAGTAAAGTCAGTACTAAGATGATAAGAGCGTCTGGATCATGAGCCATTACTTAACCTGTATAGATTCACAATTATAAAATTGCAAATTTACTGATACTTGTATCAGTAAATCAGACTAGTTTACAACAAAATTTATTGTTAATCAATATTGTATTACGAGCCGTTGATGGGTTAATATTAACATTAGCTTTTTTTAATATTACTGATTTTAAGCAAAAAGGATTTGAACCTCATGATCAAACTGTGAAGAAACTTCAATTCTGAGTTTAATCGTTCATTTATGGTAAACTAATATAAAAGTCTACATAAATTACACAAAAAGGTATACCTCTGATATAGATACATCTCGTTTACTTGTTGATAGCTATATTTTATATCTAAGATTTCAAATATATTTTATTTACATTTCTTTACGTATACGTATAACTGTCTCCGTCACACATATACCTGTTTGGAGTACACATATGCTCCATAAAAGATAAATATTACGGCTTTGTTATAAACTTGACGCAAACATACTAATGTTATTGAGAGGCACTTTTTTTCACGTATATACTATGACGGTAATTACACTGGCCTAATACTGGCAATAACATCGGACAATATCAAAACAGGTATTGCCGGTTCCAAGTTCGTCTTAAATTGGTAGCGAAACCATTATTGAAGTTTTTGACATTTTTTTCCTAGGAATGTACGCGAGGATAAGTAATGTCATTAAACTAATAGCATGTCTAACGTTGAACAATTGAATATTGATTTTCTTACAAATGTTATAGAATCAATAGAAGCGTCACGGAATCAGTAAAATTTGTAACAGAATCAGTGTCAGTTAATGTTATATCAATATTCAGCTATTCAGCATAATACACACTGTTAGTTTAATGACGTTATTTTTACCTCTGTAAAAATGTAACGTTTAATTTGACTAACAAATTTTATCCAAATCGAAACGATATTTCTAGCGTGGTACATTGAATTCAATTTTAACTTCTAACTTAATACAAGTAAAAAGTGCAATTGCAAAATTGCAAAAAAAATCCACTGTAAACACATGCAGTATTTCTTTTAATAAAATAAAAGGAATTTTTTCATTTTTCTAACTTTAATTGAAATTTACATTTTATTCAAACCTTTAAAGCATCATATTGCAGGTAATTGGATTTTCTTCCAACTAGGTGATGCGTGTTGAACGTGTATGTATTATCCCAGTCACTTACCTGAAACAAAAAAAAAAAACAATGAACCTTTGTAGAAAATGTATCATAAACTTACATGAGTTAGCAATGACAATAGTCTTTTGTGCGTTCATAAGGCAACCTTCAGTTCGTAACATTTGTGCGACGTACATTATTTTCAAAGGTAATAATTTTTCACGGCGATATACGTTGTACCATAAACAAATTAAATAAACAGCCGGTAGAAGAAGTATATTCGATTTACCGAAATTGGTTTCTTGCTGTTTTTATTTTGCTATAACTTTTACTTTCGTTATTTGAACGAGACAACAGTATCTAATAAAAATATAAAGTTAACAGAATTGATAGGATCGAGGTTTCCGACAATAATAAGCATACATAAAATTAAAAATATCTGGTTTATTACTAACTAAAAATGACAACACGTTTCAAATTGCCATTTTTTTGGAAATAGTTACTTCAAGTGCAAAATTTGTACTATTCAATTTTAATCATCATAATTTGAAATAAAATGTATCACTACATTTAAAATAAAATTTTCACGCATAAAAAACAATAACACTATAATTTGTTTTTAATGTCTTAATATATTTGTTTCAATGCAAATACAAGTAATTTCTTTTCCGTAAAATATTACCCAGAAAATTCTTATAATTAGAATAGCTGTTGTTAGATAAAAAATATTTACGATTTGTGTGACAGGGTAGATTTTAAATTCAATTTTTGTGGAGAAAAATATAAAATATTAATATATTTTTTCGTTAATGTGAGGAATAATTATTTTTTCGTTACTGTGAGGAATAATTATTTATTCGTACGATCAAGAACAATGGAAAATTAATTACGCGTGTGTTCATAAAGATAAACAAAAAAACTAACAAATATTACGAATTTACGTAATATAACTATAGATATCAAGATGTTTACGAATTATTTAGCACTAGAAATGTTTTCAACTTAGTTTAATGATTTGACACTTGATAGTACTGTAACATACGTACTAAATTATAATCTTAAATTCATACAGAATGAAAACTAAATAAAGTATATTACAGTTCGGCATGCTGTAAAAATTATTTCTAAAACGGAGTGTATCGTTAAAATAACGAAATAATTTTCTCATACACAATAATTAATTTTTCTTCTTTTATAGCATTACAAAAAAAACACATGTTACGAACAATATTGTTAATTCACAGACGTTCAATGATTGCTAAAAAACAAATATAAAGTATTAATGAAGTGGTTAAAATTGACATTTATTTAACTTTCTTTGTTTGTAAGAAACAATTTTTATTTATCATTTATAAAAACACTTCTATTCTCTTAATTCTCTTATTATAATCTTAATTTGAGATATATAAGTACATGATAAAAAGAATAAAATATGATATATTCCTACGCAGTAATACAGACCGTTTTCCGACCGTGGGAAATCGGGCTAATATTAAATTGATATCAGGAACTGACAATTGTCTAAGCATCAAAGTGAAAGAATGTTACGGTTTAGCTTAACATCGTTTGCATCGAATGGTCTGATATCATTCATAAAAGACGGGTGGCAAATAATTATAAGGCAATTTTGTCCTGATATAAATTTCCGATATTACCAAGTTGCCGGTATCTATTATGAACGATTTGATATGAAAACAATATTCGAGATTGATGTTCAGTCAATGCTTGTTACTGATATTTACATCTACAGCATGCATTGGGCCAATGTCAGAGATTGACGTTAGACCAATTAGACCATTGTTTCATTTTAAGATTGGGCCAAGCTTTGATGACAACGGTTTATCAACAAACGTTGATACCAAGCCAATATAGGGCCAATTGTCACTTTCTGCGTGGGTTGTTTTCATTTTTCAGAAACATAAAAGTGTCATTATTATATCAATAAACTTTCAAACTAGATTATATTTGTTATCAAATGTACTTAAGTGAATTTATTTGTATTATATTCGTTATAATTGAGTTATTTATTTTACTGAAATAGTAATTTAATTACACTAGAAAATTTAATCTAGATTAATTAATGAAAATATTGTAATTACTTTTCTAGTAGACTTTGCAAATATACTATACAATATTATTATAATTTTAGCAGAAAATTTTTAACTGTGTAATATCCAATTAATAACTTTATTTAATTTTTATAAAACATACATTTTTTTCAATTATGTTCTATCTCCAATATGACCAATAAAGACATTTTAAACATTGTCAAATTTGGAAAACAAAGCATTCATTTTCATATACATCTTTGAAATAAACTTTTCACTACTTCCACATGAAAATGAACATATAAGTTCATAATAGAGATAATTAAAGAATAGCCAGAGTTTCAAAGTGGGAAATGTAATTCATCTGTTATAAAAATATAATCGAAATAATGTTTTAAAGTTATACAACGTCAAAGGATAAATAATATTTGTGTAAAATTAAACTTGCGCAATTTTAAACATTATTACCAATCAATCAAAATGTATCGTAAAGCTTAAATTATATATCCAAAAATAGTAATAATAATAATATTAATAATAATAATAATAATAATAATAATAATAATAATAATAATAAAACAAAACCTTCTATTCTTTTGAACAAAGATACGGTAATTCGTCGAACGATTCCGTTAAGTGTAATGTATAAATAGCACCAATGACTTGATGATTCTACATACATTCGAAGAGACGGTGAGCAAAAAATTGTAATTAAACCAAAAAAATGCCAGGCTACCGTAAATCAAACGTTATAACTATGTGTCTTAAATAACAAACGATAAAACATCGACTGAAACCCAAAAAACGACCGAAAAATATGTAGAATGCCATAGAGTTAAAGATCGATTTGATAAATGTGATAAACATAGTGTACTAAGTCACAGTGAATGTAGAAATGGCACTTGTTGAATGCTTTAAGGAATTACGATTTATCGAAGACTAGGAACTTTCAAAAGTTAAAGCAAGCAATGCACTGGATGGCGCACATTCGTCTAAACAACGAATCGAAATTATAGCGATCTATAAAAATCAACCTAGTTGAACTAGGCAGAATTAATATTTGAGCAATAACGAATGCAAAAATTTCGTTGATTAAATGCGGCATGTAGCTTCAGCAAAGTATAGTTCCAGTTGGATATTTCATGCGACATTTGCTGCACAAATAAGCATAAAGAACTTTACCGAAAAATAACACGCCCGACGGAAAAATAGTAATGGCAAATTATTAGTCAGTTTTCGGAGTGTGTTATAATAGGTCGTAAATATTAGATAAATGATTGCGTCTAATGTTGGAAAAGGGCGCGCTTAATGCGTTAACCGAGCGTGTAATTACGTTCGCGACGGACGATGAAAACAAAACCACGTATAAGTGCCAGAACGTCCATTAAGTTAATATCTTCAAATCACGATTGTGCACTATCATATTAATTAAAGTTTGCTAATGCAATATCTTAATTTCTATTTGTAATAATATAATCAGTTGCCTTGTCATAAAACGGCCGATCCTTTTTATTATTAATTTAGTTATTAATGTAGCAGTCATTTAATGAATGCATTGTGCATTAGTTGTCATTTTACCAATCACGTAGAACTTTGTGACATTAATCACACTTCTTCTCATCATACTCCTTAAATTTAAGCATTGCTCTTAGAAGTGTATTATTGTAAGAAAAATGTTCTTGTACGGAAATATTTTTGCCGAAATATCAGTAATGATTTTGTATTTCGCAATGCAAATTTCGGAATTGTTTCATTTTTAATTTAACTCATGATAAATATTTTATTACATTATTAAATAAAGTATTAGTTATAACTAAATAATACAATTTTTTCTCTACTTTGTCTTAAAACGATTTGTAGACAAAATTTTGAATTACAATAAGACCTTATTTCATATGTAATAAAATAATAGTAAAGTATTTGCCACGAAAAGACCATAGTCTTAGATACAGCTATAAAAAGTCAAGTTAAAATTGATTTTATAAAGTTACAAAATATTTTCTTTCCCTGAATTTAAATTCAATATCAAAAGTAAGTGCACGGTTAATTTTATCTTTAACCGTAATTTATGTTAAGCACAATCACATTTATAGCTGAATGAACCATTTTATGGTTGTTTTTAACGCTTACTTTATTGTTGGAGTTTCCACCTTAATAATCTGAAGTATTGCACTTTCGCTAAACTGTCATTTTATTTTTATAACTGTACGTTATGTATTCAACGATAATCAATGATAATCGAAAAAAATATCAGAATGTGCGTAATATAAGACTGTTCAGAATAAATAACATTTCAATTGAGACAAAGTCGGTAGCATGAAAACCAGTTAAAAAACGTATTTATAGCATTTGTATGATTAAATATGTGGCTATTTTTTGACCAAGCAACATTAAATTTTTCACGAATATATTTTGCATATATTAATCATAAATCTTTATATCAGTTTTGATCGTTTCAATAATATTATATATAATATTTTGCATAACCATCATAAACTGTTAATCCGCAATAACACATAAATCCGATTACTTTACTTAATATTTTTTCGAGGTGACTCGAAGAGGGACGATTCATAAGTTCATATATTTTTCATTAAAGCGCAACTCTATTAATTACTTTTGAATAAAAAAAATATTCTACATATCTTTATTGTGATATGCTTACTATAAACAATATCTTGTATTTAAATCTAACCTCTAAGAAAGAACAACAGACAAATGCACACTTGTTGAATTGCGTGATTGATGAATCACAGTCAATCATTAAATTAATAATACCGCGTATCAGTTTTTAACACATACAACTGTATTAGTATGATTTAAATAAACTGACAGGGATTAATTATCAGTAATTGTTTTAATTAACAGTTATGTATTTTACAGCCTGCATTTATTAACATAATAATAATCAATCATTAATTACTTAAACATTATCAAATGAACTAAAACTACTGCATTCTCTTTAATATCAAATACTGGAATGTTTCAATTATTTCGACAGGGCGTACTTGACATTGTTAAGTGCAAAAGATACGTTAGTCACTGCAATCTTCATAAATGGTATTTTTAAACGATTTGGAATTTAATTATTAATAAAGTGAAATAACAAACAATTAAGGATTACTTTTTGATGAAGGATACATTACACCATTGGTAATATAATTTATATATACACATAAATGAGCTCCATACAAAATATCTTTAAAAAAGAAATACAAATACCTAACATTTTTACTCAAAGTATAATTTACCTTAATATTTAAACTTTTCTCAAGCCAGAAATGCAATTTCTTAAAACAATAAATCTCTTTATACAAGAATGTCCTTTTACTCTTAAAAAAATGTTTTACTTTATTTGAGAACAGATGAGTTTTTTTTTTTTTTATTTTTTTTTTTCTGCGCGATTCAAAACAACTTCATTTAGTCATGAACTGTCAATCATGTCATTTACTTGAACAGGAAACATTTCCGTATTTATGAAAAGAAAAAATATATATTTTTTTAAAAAAAGGTACCTCTTTTAATGCACATCAAGGGAATCGGAACTTTTTTTGTTTTTAATTAAAGGAAGCGAAAAAACATTTTCATGCTTGGACAAGGTACAGTAAAAGCTTTAACAAATAGCAAATATTCATGCTACGACATCTACTTTACAACTTCTGAATTCTTTTACATAATTCTTTTACTTAAAGTATAACACTTTGTAATTTTATAGTAGTTATGGAAGATCTGTTTGGAGTAATAATAAAGGTTAAATAGAAACCGTTAATTATGAAATTAACATTAAGTAATATTTGTAATATAATTAGTAATTTTGGCAAAATCACTCGACTTTGTCAAAATGAAAAACTTCATTTAATTCTAAATGTCATTATTTATGTTGAATAATGCGTTTTTATTCCATGTTTTTATTTAAGCTTGAAAGCAAACTTTTATTAACAATCTAGTATTACCAATAAACTAATATATCAACTTTTGGAAAGTAATCTTTACGTATATTACAAATTTACTTAAATAATTTTTTTTTCAATTATGATAGTTTAAAAATACGTGTATTGATCAACTAAATGAAAATTATGATGCTTGATAATTCATTTATTTTTGTATATCAATTAATTTTATGTAAGTTAATTTATATAAAATAATGTATTATTGATAAGTAAAAAAAATTACCCAAATATTTTTGTTGGCAAATACGTATAATAAAAATATACTATATATTTTAATGTACATCTTATCAAATTATAACAAAACTAAGTGTTAGTTTATAATTCTGAATATATTTTTTAATAACAAACTAATCGAATTTACAGCAAAA
Organism: Axea sp. ZL-2020; assembly: GCA_022817665.1. Classification (NCBI taxonomy): domain Eukaryota; kingdom Metazoa; phylum Arthropoda; class Insecta; order Hymenoptera; family Scelionidae; genus Axea; species Axea sp. ZL-2020. The sequence goes on from JABFOX010000199.1 coordinate 7,988, forward strand.
GTGTTGTATAAATCTAAGTTGATGAATATATCGAAGCCACTGAAGCATTGATTGGTTACGTTTTATTAAATGCACGAAAATTCATCTTTTTAATTGCCTTAAAATACTAACAAAATTAAATTAACCCCTTGTCATAAAGATATATCCTATAGAAGACAAAAATAATTAAGAAACATTTTCAAAGAGCAGTGCAAGTTATACAATTTATTATTCTGATGAAAAGTTAACTCCTAAGGAAACGAATACCATAGTAATAATTTTGCTAAATGAACAAAAAGAGTCCTTCGTTGACATACTCTGAATTAAGCACTTTTAAATAGCATATGAAAAGTGACAATTTTTTATAGAATTACATAAATATTTTCACAAGTTCTTTTGTTTTATTTCCTTACAATACATCACTACTTTAATGGTAAAAGAAGATTACAAGTGATTTATTGTACTTCGCGTCACTTAATATAAGAGACTATTTTTGAGTATGAAATTCATTAAATACCAATGTGATTTTTCATAGCATTTTATTTTTATTATACTGATAAAATACATTTATGATTATGTCATAAACCAACATTTTTAATCACATGGGTTGTCCAATTTTGAACTGATTATGTTGACATTTGTATTAGTCCTGAGTACGGAATTGGTTACACCTAATACATGGGAAATATACAGAATGTAATTGAAATGCATGTTCAGATTTTCTTTAGAATTTTCAGCTGAAGTTACGAAATCAGTCCTTTAAAATACCAACTATGTATAACAACGGGACCTGTTAGGGGTATGAAAATTGATTGCTCCCAAATAGAAATGCCTTCAAAATGCATGAAACTATGATGAAAATATATTTTTTATATTACTGAAAATGTGCTAAATCTCTTTGCTATTTGTCACTCAATAATGTGTATTTACAAATTAAGAATATCCATGAAACATACATTTGGGAAACTCACATTATTTTTAGCATGATATCATTTAAGTTAACATTTAATACTTTCTGTAAATGAAAACTACATTTATTTATTTATATTGTAAATATTTATAATAATGTAATTAACGAATTTTTACAAATAAAGTAAATATTTTGAACATTTTTTCGTTTGGTTTCGTGCAAAAATACTTAATTAATGCTCTAGAATCAAAATATTGTATTTTACATGTACCTGTTATATAAAAATTCGCGTGCAACACAGCCGTCTATATATTATAATAACTTTCATCTCTCAAATTGGTCGTAAATAAGAAAAGATATTTCTATTCACAATTTTCTTTTTTTATTCTGTGTCTTAATTTTATATTAAACAAAATGTAGTGATTGTGATTTTAAATATATACTGACGTTAAACGTACTTTTATATTCACATACCCACATTGATTTAATTAAAAGTAGTTTTCTCTTAATACTGAATTAATTACTCATAAAGAAACTAATTTAGAGTTGGCTCAGTCCTGGTTCAGAATGCCTGAAAATTTCATAACTAATCAAGCTCTAGATAAAAATCCAATCAATGACTGATCATAAGTGTAATGTTTTTTGCCTGATGCCCTCTTCTTCCACGATCAGAGCTAATATATAATTATTTAATAGCACTGTTCATGAAAACAAAACAAACCTCATTTGAACGATAATTTTGTACGAAATGAACCCAATAAAAAAATTATAGCGGTTTCCTAAACCTAAACTATGGATCAAAAATGAAAATTGACCTGATATTGAAATGAACGAAATTTCATTTAAAAAAACCTTATCAGAATAACACATGATCATTAAAGACATTTAAAATAATTACTAAAATACAAATTTTTGGCTTTAACGGTTAAGTTGCCATACTGAGTACCCAGCAACTTTATATCTGAATCAAAATGAAATATTATATCAGGTTTTCCTATCTAAAGAATTTCAGTACATAAATATGCACCTTTATGACAGTCATTATAATTGAAACTAATACATAAAAAGTCGAGTATGTATTGACTAAATTACTAGTATTTTAAAAAATATACATTAAAATTTCTTAAGTTTTTTGTATATAAAAAAATTTGTTTTCGAATTATTTTATTTTGAATATTTATTTCTACAAAGAAACAAATGCTACACAAATTTTAATATATTCAGTTGCACGGTATAACAATCCAACCAAAATTATATGTAGATGCTTTCTTTTTTAAATGAATTCTTTCACCAGCCATTTTTGCTTTAAATACTTAATGTGCAACACACACAAAATATGGATATATAATTATTTCTGAAGTATTTAAGTTACATTTTTGAATAATTTGACGAGCAAATAAGAGTAAAAATAAGATGTGAAAAACTTTAAGTTCTTGCGTATAATAACTTATATTTATTGTAATAAATGACAAAACGTGTTATGTTTGTAATATTTGTTCCTGCAATTTTCTAAGGTACAAATATTTTATTATTTTTAAATTAAAAATCTTCAAGCCATGGCTTATCAGTCTAGTCATTTTTAGTACTTTATTTTCCATCGTGTACATTGTTACACAAACATGTCTCGCACATATAATATTCGTTTCCCAAGACAATTGAATGACATCATAATATATGAATGGCAATTGAATGACATCGCAATAGATGTTTCGAAATAAGAACTTTGAAATTTCGTTTCATATTTTATAATATAAAAAAAGCGGTAAAATAATACAAAACATGTACAGAAACATAATTGCGTAATCATACGTAATTTTGACGTCGTAATCATATAGCTTTTCTTTATGTGTAAATAACTTCACATAAAAATTATTCAACTTTGGAAGTGTTTTTAATGAGTTCATAATGAGAAAAACTTATTTCCTTGCAACTGCAAAGATCAGTTTATATCTAATTTTGACCTGATCTGAAAGATTTATATCCGTAATTTAGTTATCATAGGTCTCGAGTGAAAAGGCCTTTATAAAGTTAACTGCACTCTAATTACTTATATTGGTAAATAGAGTCTGGTAACTTTAAGTGAAAAATCCAATTGAATATTGACTGAGAAGAATTTCAGTAGCAGTAAGCAAATTCTAATGATCATCAAAAATACCGTTGTACAAATAGCACATTATGTTAACCTATAAACGTTTTATGGTAGAGTTAAGCAAAATTTCATAAAAGGATAATATCGTGATCATAAAACCAAAATTGTGTAGAATCTAATTATTTAAGTTTCTATTACAAAACTTTAAATGTAATCTTTAAATAATTGAAGAAGTCAATTCTTATTTGAAGAAGAAATCTTTCTCTTCATTTCATTAGAAACACTGTTTCCTGAAATAGAACTTTTTAATAGAACTTTTTACTAGCAAAATGTTATCAAAATATGTAGTGGAATCAAGTAAAATCATAGTCAAAGTTAATTTCATAAAAAAGCCTAGTCAATTTAATTTATGTTAAAACAATTAATTAACTAATTCTTTAGTTTTAGCTGGTAAATAGATGCTTTTTTAGTATGTAATATTTTATAAATGTATGAAACTTAAAGTACTATACTTCTAGTAATAGCTTTGCTTAAGTTCCACAAAGACCTCACATGGAATTCAATAGTTCCACATTTAAGTATGATCTCAAACCAACCAAACCTAAGCCCAACCATAACTGTGTCATGTAACAGTATTATTACTCAATCATCTACTCGAAATACATTAAACAAACGTAATTATACTTCTTTCATACTACAAAAACATTTGGGAATAAGAAAAACTAAACGAAAACTAAAAACAAAAAATCAAAAAAAAATCATTCTAGACTCACAAGACAATAATAAATTTATTTATATTGATAAATAAATGTATAACAAATTAATATTGTTAAATTAAAAAATATGTATACATTGAGTCCTTTGCTTTGATTTGTATATAAATATATAAGTATATAAATATATAAATATATAATATTTGTATATAAAATTGGAAACAAATTATCGTTACACTTCATTTACAATCATAAAAACTATCAGTTATTTTAGAAACGGTCCCTAATTCCGTATTGAAACATTACATTTAACTGTTATAAATATTGTAGTATTGAATTATTTTATTATGTTATATTTAGTTCAATGTCTTACACTGACTTTATTTTAGTTACAAGTATTTTATGAATGCGCAGATTATTCTGACTGTAATGTACATCACTGTTTAAAATGCATAAATTATGTTTTAATAAAAACAAACAAAAATTAAAACTCAGAATTAAATATACGATTGATCCGGTGAGACCATTAAAAACCAAAGCGCTACACAGGATTCTTTTTATCAAACCCCTTGAGACAATTAATCACGAACTAATTAATGCAAGCTCGTCTCCAAAAGAGTTGCATGCACTATGAAGAGTCACTTCGTGCGATATCCGAGTCTGGAACTGGGAAAACACCCCATCCGTGGATCCAATCTATAACACACCTAAATTTTACGATTATATGGTACGAATAATAATTAAAATACTTTTTTTGCACTCGTATAAAATAATTTACAATTAATGAATGTATTATTTCTAAATAGCACTAAAAATATCGTTTAGGTGTGTCATATTTAGTAACATTCAATATTACAAAAAAATATTACATTTTTTGTGTGCAACAAATTTGTATGAATTTCAAATAATCGAAAAACAATGAAATTAAAACAAATAATTTATCAAAAATGAATTGATCAAATCACGTTAATTATCTATTTTTATACATTCCTGTTTGATATAAACATCAAATATATTTCAACGAAACAAATTAATGCGACTTTTTATCGCTATAATCCATCTTAATAAATTCTCATTAAATTACTTCTGACATACTTAATTACGCTTTTAAAATTCTGATTAATTCGAAAATACACTGCATCGCTAAAAATTCATTTTATTCAAAATTTATACCAAAGTATAATGCATTTTTAATTATGTATATATGATAAAATGTTGTACAAAGTAGTAGAACAAAATGTTTAAAAGTAGTTGAAAATATTCTTTTTACTGCTTTTAAATATAAGAAACAAATTTGAAGCAACACATTTTAATCGGCATAAATGTACATTTTATGATTATGATTATTATTATTTTATATTTTTATTAAATTAATTGTTTATTTCGTAACAAACTCATTACAAAAATTACAATCAAGGATTTTATCATAAATGCTTGTAATCACAATTCACTGTGCATTTTTATACAAATTGTACTTTTATACTTCCATTTATTATACACGATTAAATTTATATGAAGATTTTCACACATATATATGCAGACATTTAAATTTTGAGTTAGATTTTTAATATTTTTAATAGCCCTACAAATGATGCAATTTTGTACTTACGCTTTCAACGTAAATAAACCAATTGGATAATTGACAACATTTTTGCACAGCTCAATCCTTGGGCTTTGTAAAACAACGTTAAATCTTATAATACTGAAGAACAAATTAAACAAATCTAAGATATGAACAATTAAAAAGATCTGAGATATGAATTCAACAGAAATAAATCAGACTTCTTTCACTTCTAGTTTGATCACCGCAACATGATTCACTGAGTTACGATACTGATTCTAAATTATTATCAGACATGCTTTAAATCGCTGCTTATAATATATACGTCTTAATTGATAATATAAATATCATTATTTATGCATGTAATACAAACATTTAAAGAAACGTGATCCTTCGTTTGAATACATTTTATTAACATACTTTATATATTTATTTAAACGTATAATAATCTTAATGAAGTTACATACATATAAAATATTATTAATTTATAATTTTATACATTGTAATTACTACTGCAGCGTTAAATTGAAAATTCAGTTTCAGTATACGGATCTTTTAAATAGTTTGATTTCGTGTACTTGTTTCAGGACATTTACAAACTTTTTAGGACAGTTTTATGCTTATAACAGGTCGTCGAATTGAAGTTAATTATTAGTTCAATATAGGTTTCGGTAATAGAAAAACAATGATTATTTCGATTTCAGATTTTAAATAACATCCGTAACCAAATTCGATTTAAATGATGCTAAGCCAGAATTAAATACATTCTAATTCATGCTTATAATTTTTTTAATTATTTAAATATTGAACGATAAATGTTACAGTTGTTTGGAAATTATGAGTAATTTTTATTATATCAATTATAGTGCAATTAATTATTAAATCATTAATTAGATTCAGATCTGTTGTACTGTGTCTATTATAATTTCACAGTTGAAGTTAAATAGAAAACACTGCTAAACTCGAAATTCACATGATATCATTTTTGACAGTTGTAGCTACAACTGATTTCCTCGTCAACTTTTCTGTGGTCATCTCAATGCTTCTTTCTATCACGAAAAGGTTTTAAAAAGAAGGCGTAGTAAATTTTAAAGTGCCTGTGACACATCTTTGACACCAAAGGTGCAACAAGGAAATTTGGTTTCCTGCACAAAAACCATTTTTCTATTTACGTCGTCACATTTTAATTTTAAGCTCATAGAATTTCATAAAACAAAAATTGCATTTCTACAAGCATATGAGAAGTGCAATTGAAATTCTATAGTGCTGTATGAAAATTCATAGAATTTCTTATATACAACTTTATGAAATGTTGTGAAAGCAAGGAGCTTGAAGATGTATGATTTATTTTGTTATGAAAATCATTAAACAGTAATTCTTATAATTTACTTACTTTACCGTTTTTCATAACAAATCATATATTTTTAAAATGAATCTAGCTTTTTATAACAATTCATAAAGTTGCATATAAAATGTTTTCTGAATTTTCATACAACTGTTACAAAGAAATTTCTTCTATGACATTCAATGAGCCTAATAAAGATTGTTTGATTCTTTCGAAAAAGTTTTTATCAAAAAATTCTATTTTTTAATAAAAAAATTATCAATTAATTCAAAAAAATTAACAAAAAACCAATAAATTAAAAATCAATTTTCTGTTTTTTGACTTGACGAAGGTTGAATGTTTCGATAAAATTTAATCTATAAAGAAACGCGTATTAAAATTTGTTTATCTCGGAACTTTTTTCAGCTATGAAAAGAGTTGTGTCATCAAAAGTAGTCCAAATTCGTACTTAAATACGTGTTTATGAAATGCTGTTAAATCTATATCATATTTAATATCAAATGTTTAAATATTAGATTTGATGTACTAATTTATATCACTCGGAAGTGCGATGTGAACAAATGACAAACTCAAGTTTAAAATTAAGTACAGATTATAAAATAACATAGTTATATCTGTACAATTTTCGCACTTCATATATTTAAAAATAAATTTAAAATGTGTAAAATATTTCAGAATATATTATTTTATGTTATCCTGTAACTTGTTACTTTACAATGTAAAAAATGTGAAATTCCATCACACGTTGTGTAATTCAGTTGCCGTAAATTTTACGCTCTATATCAACATTTTGAAGTTAAATTTAATGTATATGAAAAATAAATTATCCAAGCAAGAATTTAATAGATATTTTTTCATTTAATAATTATAATAAATTACTAAAAACAGCTTGAGTTCTATGACTAAACAACTTTACGTCTTTTTTTGCTTCTTTTTTTGTTGTTGTTTTTTTTTGCTGTGAAGTAGACGGCTGGTGATACGAATTAATAAAATATTTGTAAAATAAACATCGCAATATAAACATACAGTGATTTAGAAAAAATACATAAGCTTTACACAAGCAAAAGTAGTACATTCGATTGTAACATTACGTTGCATGTAATATATTAACATATTTTGACTATTTTAATATGTTATAAATATAATTTTCCATCACACATAGTATAAAAATAACACATCATTTTTATCATATACATGAAAGAAATAAAATGTCTTTTAAATGCATTACATGAAATGTAAAAAAAAAAAAAATTCCTGTTTTTATTTTACCTGAAAAAAAGTTCTTCCAAGATTTGAATAATGTAAAAATTAAAGATAAAAATGATTGCTGTTTTCAAATTTGGCATCAAATTGTGCAGTGCAATAAAATTATATATTCTATTAGGACATTATTATTCAGAACACCTAATTCAATAATATTGAATTAATTAAAAGTTCTACAGTAATTTCAAATTAAAAATTTAAATATTAAACGAAAACTAAAATTAAATTGTCCTTACCAATATTATGTAATAATCATAAAAAAAATAACTATTTAATCATTTGAAAACTATTTAATTAGTTTAAAATTATGCAAATAATAATTCTTAAGTAATGATGTTAACTAGACACAAGATAATGTATAAAACAGTGAATCAGTCACATATAATTAAAGGAACAACTACAGTCGATAACCAGTCCTAAATTATACACTAATTATATTTTAGTAATATTGTGTTCTATAAATAGTTTAAGTGACATCATGGCAAAATATGTCATGATGGTGGAGAGACATTAAACATAAAGAAATAATTATTTCACAAATTGTTTAACAGATAAATACTCTTGTCTATTATTAGTCTAAAATTATAAACATAGGACATTTATGTAAATTATACTTTTTCTGTGATGATGTTCACTCAATATTCAAAGACTTAAAGATGCTATAAATACAAGTCATTGTATATATGCTCAAATACATCCATTGTTTCTTTGTTTATTATTATATTAATTATATTTTAATATAATACCATTTAAACTATATATTAAACTAAATTTTACTAAAATCTAATTAGTATTTAATATAAGGCTGATTATAAAGTTCAATAATATCTAAAAATTGAATTGTAAAAACATTTCTGCATTAATATCTAAAAATTGAATTGAAAAAAAAAAGTACGATGAAAAAAAACATTTCTTTTATTCGAAATTTCTAAACTATGTACACTTACCAATCCATGCATAATCTATAATAAAAAAAATCACGAATTTTCACAAATAATTCGTCATTAGGAAACAATTTCATTGTATCATATTTAATTCGATAAATGAACTTAATATTTTCTAAATCTAATTTTAATTGTGTATGCCAGGTTTATTTATAATTTTACATATCACAATCCGTAGCAATAATGCATAATATTGCATCCTTAATGCCTTACCTTATGAAGTTATAGAATACCATTTATGATCCATGAAGTAAAAAATATAAAAATATTATTATTATTATTATTATTATTATTATTGTTATTATTATTATTATTATTATTAATAATTAATTAAACTGTGGCTATCTTTTTTAAATTCATTTATTTAATTCACTCTTCCCTATAGAATCTTAAAAAAATGAACTTTCATATTTTAATGTGAATTGTCAACGTAGATAGAACGTACGAATTTCAAGTATAAATTTTTACTAAGCAATTTTTCCAAATTCGCATCATATCTGTATATCTATGGTATGGTTATAACTCACGTTGACATATAAAATTAATTTTTTAACAAAATTCCTGAGGAAAAAGATTGAATGAATGTATCAAAAAGGAGAAAAAATGAATTAATGTATCTTATTAAAATAATTAATTATTAATTTAAAAATGTGTTTACTCTATTAGTAATAGAATAGAATTAATGTGTTCTTAAATACGAATGATATCACATATTATATTTTCAATTGAAAATACATTAATTTAGTAATTAGTAAATGATAATCCTCTTAAGGTCATGTATCACGGATGCACTCGCAGAGCTAGTGTCTTCTTCAATACAAATGGTATTAAACATTATATTGTCATAACCTGAGTATACCGGAATTCTGCTAGCGCGAGAAAATTTATTCAACTTGCAAATCTATACTTCGAATCAAATCTGTACATGTATTTTGTAAACTACGGTTTTTTGTCGTCTGCTCATACAGAAACTGTAGTTTTCAAATACAACTATGTGTTTGATAAAATGCTGAAATTTTTAAATTTAATAAATTCTTCCATAATTATAAAATTCCGCTCTGATAGTTAATGAAAATGTAACGTATAATATAATTTGTATTTAAAAAAACACTAATTCCATTACTATATTCTTGATACCTTACCTTAAGATAACTAATTTCCCAGATATAATGCTGTAACGCAATTAACGATATGTAGTGTGTTTGTAATTAATATTAATATTTTTATGTATTTCTAATTTTAAAGAGAAGAACAACCTTTGAACTAAATGGGAGAATATTAATAATTATTATGATTTCACAGTAAGTAAGAAATAATAAAAAAAAACTTTAAACAATATATTACATGGTTATAGATTTTATGAATTGTGCTCATTCTCGTATTATTTTTTAATTAATATAAGTATTAACTAACTGATAAAATTTTTCCATTCATTTAAAATAGCAGTTTGCTCACCGAATTGAAAAATTCAACATCTTAGTTTATGACAACATTGTAGGATATCGTTCTTAATTAAGTTGACTTCGTCATTACATCTATGATACCTTATCAACTTAATTGGAAATAAATAATATAAATAAAAATAAAAAAAAATAAGTGGAAATATAATTAAAAAATCTTATACCAATAAAGTAACTTATTATTAACTTTGTTTTACGACTTCTTTGCATGTAATTCCCCCTTGACACGCTCTTTAGGGAATCTTTAAATGGCAATAATGTCTAGTGAGAAGGGATTCCGTTCAAGATATTTGGTAACACTGAGTTAACTGATTCCAGGGGATACAAACTTCCAGTAAGTTATTTAACAAAGATTTTAGTTGCCGTGGCACAGATGAAGATGGTGCTGTGTTCGAGAAAAAAAGTGAATACTATAGTATTACTATATCGATGCCATGTTAGATTACCAAGCATTAGAAATGGATACAGTGAAGAAGAAATTATTTATAAAGAAAAATCTATAATTCACTTAGTAAGCATAGTAACCTATCTTTTCTATTCATTATTTATAATATTTATGTTATTTAGATTAATATATAAAATAATATTCTTTATCATATTAATAATAAAATCTTTGTTGTTAAAAAGTTAATAATTAAATAATATATAACATAATACTGATTTATTTTGAATTTCAGGTGATGTCAAACAGTGATGCAACATAATATATGTGAAGAAATACGCTAAGTTGAAGTTCGTATGAGACATTCCCACAAATTCGAGAGCTGATAGGCAAAATTAAGAAAAACATTACATTTTTACGTTAAATAAAATTAAATCAAATAATGTACGACGTTGTAATTATATTTTATAACTAATTATATCTTCGGTAATTATTGGGTATCCCTCCACCAACATGGGGTATCAATACGAAATATATGTATTTTGTAGCGGTCTCAAACGGTTCTCAAGATATTCGGGATTTTCGGTTCAGGACGCGCAGCATCCGGTTGCATTTCCAACCTGCATAATATGCTGCACAAATATATGTTTGTGATGCATTTCTTAACGTTGATTACGACTATATATGACAAAATTAAGGAAACTAACAAAACTAACATAAATATCGCATGACGAAATATTGTATTATATATATTAACTATTTGTTAGTTAGTTTTATTAGTTTTAGTTATATATATATATATGCATAATCAACGTTAAGAAATGCATCGTAAACATATTTATGCTGGTTATATGCAAGTCGAACATGCAGCTGGATGCTGCGCCATCAGGGCTGAAAACAACGAATATTTCAAGAACCGTTTGAGACCGCTTCA
>JABFOX010000200.1:0-19558 GCA_022817665.1 Axea sp. ZL-2020
AAAGTTTTATCTTTTTAAAATTGTCATATAATTTGTTTTGTTTTTAAGTAACATGTTTGTTAACACTTTCACAGTTTTTACTCAAAATATTGTTTTCTAAAAAATTTTATTTTAAATAAAAAAAAAAAAAAAAAAAAAAAAAAAAAAAAAAGGAGTGCAAAACATTGATAATTTTAATTAAATTACTACAATAATGAGTCATCATTTGAAATTATTTTTCAATAAATAATTCTTCAAATCAGTGTTATTAATACTATAAATATAACACATAATAGTACTACTATTATTAATGTTATATAGTAATATTATTACTTCTTCAAAGTAGAATTTTGAATTGGTAATAAAATTTCTACTTTAAGAAATTCACTTCTTATTTTAAGTTATACGTAGAAGTAGTTTCGTTAGTATCAGCAATTGCCTACGTTGTCGTGGTAATAATTTGAAAAAATTATGAAAATATAAACTGAAATGACAATTTGAAATTCAAATAAATAACTGAATATTTCTATTCGCAATATTATAAAAACGCCATGCAAGATTTCATATATTTCAATTTTTGATGATCCCGATTACTGATATTAGAGTCATGATAACCGGTACAACTACTTTTCAGTGCCCAACTTCGTAGTAAATAAAGTTTTTGATCTTCAGTAATTCCATAATTACATTTAAATGATATTATCATAGAAAATCGATCATTCTAAGACTGCAGATTGGAAGTTCACACTTATTAACTTTTAATAAACTTATCGCTCCGAGATAATAATTTTTAGGGAATATTTACAGTTTCAGAAATAAGATGTAAATAATACTTACAAAGCGGTAAAACGCTTATTAATAATAAGTAAAATAAAAAGGCATCACGATAAGGCGGCGTATTATTATTTATTTGATGCGTATCTTCTTTTATTAGGTCCATATCATACTCTTCTACAATTGAAAAGTATCATTACGATTGAATTACGAATCAGCGTATTTCTCGGGGCTCGCACTAATAGAGCCACCGGGATAAAACGTCTTCGTAAATCTCATTTGCCGTGGTATTATCTAGATGTATCATGCATTAATAACAATTTCGCTAAATACGAGTCCTCCACCTACCGGCTTATATTTTTCATGGGCTCGTCGCATCTGCAACTCGATGTCGCGATATCGCGACTCGCATTCGTAAATGCACATGTGCATATTTTCTTAAAGTAGTCACTTGGGAAGCGGAGTAGGTTGGGCAGTTACGCTTTGACATTATGAGTTATTGAACCGATACACATTTGTGAATGAACAAATATGCATTAATACATTTATTTGAGAATTTGTTGTTCTTTAATTAAATAATCCATTTAATTTAATTCAATCAATTATTTATTTTATAACGCAACTTAATTTCATTCAATGAAATCAAGAGATTCTTTTTATTCAGCCCGTAGTGTAGCAAAATGTACATTGTTAATGCATCAATAAAACATGTTATCTTTATATGTCCAATATATTTCTTACATATTCTCGCGTAAAATTCTTACGTCAAACTTTTAGAATGTCGATAATAAGTGCAGAAAATATACTAATTATGTATCCTGTATTCTGAAAATAGATGAAAAGTAAACCAGTGGTAGTAAATACAGAAAATATTTTTATTGCATATGTCATATATATTGAAAATATATTATATGTAATACTTCTAAACTTATAAATTATATCTTCTTTTCTGCCTGAATCTGCGTAACAAAATACAAATAGATAATATAATACAATTTGTATCAATTAATAAATCAAATAAATAAAATTGGTACCAAAATGCAATTGATCCTAATATGTTTTGATGCTTACTCAGGACATTTTGATTCGTATCTTAAAAATAATTGAAATAAAAAAAACAAACAAAAAAGATTAGTCTCAGAATAAGATTCTGATAGCGTTTAAGCAAATTAAGCTAATGAACAGAATGCAAAGTTTCATTATTCATTTATTGCATGACAATTTTTGACACAAAAATTCTCGACACCAAACTGAGGAATTCAATGAACAATGCATTGAGATTCAAAGTTCAACGAAATCCTTTTTTGCCGATTGTTTAACCACAAGCTGAAGTTTCATATTTTTTAAATACAAACTCTTACGAAGCGAAGAATTAAAGAAAGAAATGCGCGCAAAATAAGTGCACATTGAGCACGAGGATATGTCAGTTTTTTGAGTTCTGCACTCATTAGCGTGTCAAGGTACATTCCTATGAGTCAGAACCAGTTAGCGCGAGGATTAATTAAAAATTTTGTTTTACAACTTTCATCTCGTCGAAGAAATATTGCATATGTGTTTATTAATACCAATTTATCATTGCGAATAATCAATTTTAATTGACACGCTACAAATAATTTTCACTAAATATTGATATTTCGCGGATTCAGCGATAAACAATAATGACTACTCGAACGTAAGAACTTTGAATAATAGCGTTCGCGTTAATAACTTATCGCGGCGTGTTATCAATACCACCGTGACTGTTAAATCTTGATGTATGACTTCGGAATAAAGTGCGGCCCGTAAAAAATACAATAAAGAAAAGAACATTGTAAATCAAGACCGGTTGATCCAGATTAATCCGCGAGCTATGATCATAAGCGATCGATCCACGCTTTTCTACCCCGTCCGAGAATACACGGAAATGTGAATTCGTGTTTCGTTGATACACGAGCGCGAGGTCGCGCAACTGAAAGTTCGATGCACGACGCCAAGAAAATATATTATAATGTATAACGGTGGCACGTGCGGTGATCTATGATCTTGCATGAGATCACAAATTATTTCTGCATTGGAAAAATTGTCTACGTAGCAAATAACTACAGTTGATATTAACGAAATTGAATTGAATTATTTCAATGAAAAGTCATTGTTCGTATAAAAATGTACGAAATACAGTTGAAAAGACAAAATAAGGATGTATTAAAAGAAATATATTTCCTATATTTCTTTTAATTTCAGCTGAAAATATTTGTTAACAACTAATTTTACGGTCTCAAACGAATCGTATAAGAAGACATCTGACTGGATTAGAGCTTTGTCATAAACTTAGATAGAAATTTTGATTAACACTCCCAGGATTAAAGCTAATCGAATCAAACGTCTACTTATGTCAGATATTTTTTTATCCAACGAATGTACAAAATTATCATAACGAAGATAGAAATAATGTTTTTATTAAAAATAATTAATTTCTTAGTTATTCAAATTCTACATTTACCGTAAAATTATTTGCTACTCGCTTCTCCTTTTAATACGTTGAATATTTTATACATAAATTTCGCCTAATTTTTTATTAAAAAATAAAAGTTATTGATATTATTCAAAAATATGTGTATGTATGTCACTTGCTAAAACATTATATAATAATTCCAAGTTTGTCACTGATGTTAAATTAGTAACTTTGTCATTAATTAAAAAAATAATGTTAACTGGGTTAAAAAATTTAATTATGTTACAAATCAAGCTCCTTTAAATTCCTTATTTTGTAATTTTATAATGTAATAAGTATAATCACTATAATGAACAACTAATTATACATAATTTTAATTTAAATATCCCGCCTGTCAAAGTAAAGTTGATAATAAATTACGATCTCATAAACAAGAGAAACATGTATCATTGATAATAAAGACACTTTCGACATACAACATGTAATCAGTTTGTAACAATAAATAAGGTGAACAAAGTTATCCGAACAATATGTGTTCCATTGACCCCAGCCAGTCAAGGTAATCAAGAAAAAGTCTTCGACCGACAAAGACATCCATCTGTGGAGCTGACCTCAGTAACGCTTTTCAGCACGAAACCGTCACTGGAATCGGCCCACGCGAAAACCCAGTGAAACCTTCTTACTTATTCTTTTCCAAGGCCGACATGTGGGTTACTTAGATCCGATACTCGATTCTCAACAATGTTAAGAACACCGATTTTTTCTCCAGAAATGTATATCATAACTTTTTATTCAGTGACTGTTCAAAAGCAAGAATGTACATTTTTCACGTGAAAAAAATTCTATTAAAACCTAGAATTATTAAAAAACCAAAATTAAAATATCCTGCTAATTATCTAAATAAATAAGTTTCATCTTTTATCTGGCCATTCATTTTACAATTTATTTTATTGATTTATTATCCAATTGGTACTTTAATAACATGACAATTTGATTAATTTGATATTTCAAACATTTTAAATGTATTAGTATAATATACAATATAAAAAACATGCTCAGATATATAAGTAAACACGGTGTAGTATTCATTTTTAATCTAATATTTTGCATCTTTTATCAATTTTAACTAGTTTAACAAAGTAAATCCAATTAATTATTTTCCCGTGTGAACATGTTTCAACAGTACTTGTCTAAAATCCACCTTATTTAAATTTAAAATTTAAAATTATATTCATGTAAGTCAACAAAAAAGTAATACAAAATATTTTGGACTTTGCAGTTGTGTCACATATTTTGAAACATACATTAAAATAATTTATTTTTAAAAATATATCTAACATAATACAGTTGTCACATTTAAGTTGAAATAGTTATTTTTCTTTGTACGTTCTCATAGACGTAATAATATTTTTCAAGAATGCTAAGGATATTTCATGATCTATGAAAATGAAAACTGTAATTTAATTAAACACGTTCGTGTTAATTTCATTTACTCGCGTTTTTGATAATATAAATATTGTTATAAAATATCATGTTTATCTATATACAGTGCTTATATTCTTGAGGTGATCTTAAAAAAATATATTAAATGAAATATATATTTTTTTAATCAAATCAAATTAAAACTATTAAGAGATACATCACTTTTATATGAGTATAATACGCGTTTTAGGGATTTATTAACCATACGCTTGTAGTAATAACTTGATATATGAATTTCAAAATGTATATTTTTAAATTTGATGAATACAATATATAAGTTGTTAATATAATAATATACACTGGTACTTTTACTCTCTGAATTTTACTCTTTGGAATTTTGCTGTTTATAATTTTAATTTTGTAATTTAAATTATGGTATTTACAAATCTAATAAACACAGTTGCAGTCATGAATCAATCGTTAGATTAAAACTTAAAAGAAGAATCATGATTCGGAAACGAAGTCGAGACTTCGACGTAATAACTTATCTTTCAGCCAACTAAGCCAACAAATCTTGTAAAAATTTATGACGAAATGATATAAATACGACGAACTTATCGAGTGATTACAGTTTTAATGTCATTTTCTTATTAATTATCTTAAACCTTCGTAAGTTAGATAGCCAGAGGATTGATTTTCACATTAAAGTGTCGACTTCAAATTCAAATGATCTTTTTCAGTTGCTTTTTTCATAGTATTCTTCGTAATCACACCATAATTGGATCTTTGACAATTCCATGAATTGAATCTGTGACTAACATTTTACTAATCCCACATATAGATGCCAGCCATTTCAGAATAAATTCAAATTGGACAGAAATATGCTTTCGATATGATCAATTAGCATGCATAAAAAGAATTTGGTATAATTGATTCATATGTATAAACAGTATCGATTCGTCATAGTTTCTGTGTGGATTTTATATTAAATTTTGAAACGAATTAGCCATAGTTTTACAACTATAACATATATGTGAATACAATATCGGCTACTTGAAAATAAATTTATAGAAAATAACACTGAAATTTTCGAATTTGTAATCTCTTCTACGAAATGAACGCGGATTTATTTATTTAAACTGTATGAGTTCAAACTGAACAGAGAAAATAAAATTTTAAATAATTTCATAATTGATAAAAATAGAATATATCATAAAGCTTTTACATTTTTTATTATAACAAAACAGTTTTGCATTCCCATGAAAGAGCATACGAACTCTGAATAACCTGTTACTTTGTATATTAAATTTTCTTTCTTTACACACAATATTATTCATTCAATATTTGCAGACACAATTCCACTGAAAAAAATTATACACAACTAATGTCATCTGACTATTAACATATTTCTACAACGTCAGACTTATCAAATTAATTTTAATAAATTTATACCGAACTTAAAATTAACACAATTCAATGGTTTGATAATTATTCATATACTTTACAAATTTGTTAAATTTTACATATTTTATAACGTAAGTTTCAATTTTATCAAATCATTTTAAAAGCGAACATTTTTAACTTTTCCAATCAACTGCATTATAGGTAATTTGAAATTAATTCTTAGTTTTTTTCAGCACTATAATACGAATTTAACAATTACAGATTACTAATACAAAATATTATAACAATACAGCTATAAAAATTCTACTTTTCTAATTGTGTAAAAAAATAAAAATATGAATAAATAAAAATTATTTTGAATACAAAAATTATACTGCGCCATAATTGCAATTTATTATAAATTGTACAATTTTAATTTAAACTGCACTACTTGTTAATGCACTTATTTCTTTTCATTTCCTCAATAAATTTCACTTGTCAACTAATAATCGATAATGGATAGATAGTAACTAACATAATATTATGTTATTATTGAAATGTTATGGTAATAAATAAATTAATAAAGCTACCTTTTTTTTACTTTTCAGGTAAGTCATCCTTTACGATCTTAGCGGCTTTTGAGATATGATTCCAAAACTCGGAGTATTTCCAATTCTCTACCCGCTTATGTCACGACACCTGATGCACCAATGATCGAAACATTTAATTATGCGCACGCTTCATATTTCCAGAAAATCAATTGTATAGAATTATAATCAAGAAATTCATCATTATTATCAACTGATTGTAAGCTGTTATTAACTATCTTGCTAAACATTTAATCTCATGTTAACAATTGCTTGTTAATTAAATGAGTATCATGAAAACAAACAAACTTTGTTATCTAAAGCACAATCGGGTATATATCATAGGAATGATAATAATAGGTAGCAACGTTTAAAATAACAAATGCATTTTTATTTAGTTGTGTAAAAACATTTTTAATTATTTGTTACATCGATAAAGTTTCCTCAATTTCGAAACACATTATTACTATAATTAATCATTGATAAGATTTCACTTTTATAATCATACACACTTATAAAGATGTCTGGTAATCCTTCTGCACAAGCTATACCCCAAGATACGATTCCAATGAGTTCACCATTACTAACTAACGGACTGCCACTATCTCCCTAAAAAATATATTTTATAATTATATACAAAAAACGTTTATTTCAAGTCGCGATTATATAAATGAACAAATACAGTTTTCTTTATTATAAGAATCATACACATAGAATCAGAAGAAAAGAAAATTAAAGGTAGGCTAAAAAGATGGAACTAGAGAAGTTAAATAAATAAATTAAATATTCAATGTCTTAATTCAGTTACAAGTTTTATTCTATAAAACTTTAACGTTATTACAATTCTAGATGCTAGCTTTTAGTAAATGTTTAAAATAATTTTCTTCATAATTTATCTATTTCACTTTTCAAACTAATCACTAATATAAATAACTAAATAATTTTTTTAATGTTAACTTATTTAGAGCATATTCAAATAAAAAAATAATGAATAAAATGTCTTTTGATGTTCTGGAGTGAAATTCTGACTAAGATGAATGATATTCTAATAAAATTCATTTCATTTGATCTTCTGTACTGTAAAACAGATCAAATGATTTGTTTTACAGTACTCGACAGATTAATTGCCATGCAAATTTGAAAATATTATAAATTGTTAATATCTTACATAACAGACACCAGTTCCATACTTTTTAGAGACACACAAATCTCCCCATCTTATCTTATTGTACACATAATAATTGCATTCTGTGAGGTCCATAAGTTGCGACGTGAACTTTTTCATCCTGAAACTCATCGCTCCAGTCCAATTTACTTGACCAAACCCAGAAACAGTGGCGTATTCTTTAGCTTTGTACGGTCTCGTCGCCATACGTATAGATCTAATTTTATAATCTTGTACAAAGGGCCTTGCGAGCTAAAATTGTTAATTGCATTAATAGTCCGGTTGAAATGGTATTACAATTATTCAATAAAGCTTATTTTCTAACCGTTAAGAGAGCAATATCATTGTACGGTCTTCCGTTCTCATGAGTGTATTTCCGATGTGTTTGGGCTAAACTAACTTTTCTTACGTCACCTCGATTCAGTACATTCGTACCAGCTCGAACTGTCAACACATAATATTTAGGTGCGTTCCTAAATTTATTAAGGCAATGAGCAGCGGTAAGGACATGCTTATCTGATATCAAAGCACCTCCACATGTATAATCATTATTAACATATACAAGCACGTGATATGGAAATTCGGCAACATTAGCAAAGTGTCCACCATAAATTCTGGCTCGTCTAGACGTACTATTTGTCGTGTAACATAATCCCACATCTAAAATTAAACGATGGTTTATTAATTTTTAAGATTTTATAAATTTCCACTAAATAAATAATCGTGTGTATTCTATTTCGTGTACAAGAAAAATTTGCCGTATATAAGAAATGGTGTCACATTTCAAAAGATTTTGTATTATCACACAAAAATCAATTATGCACTATCATCATGTTAAATTATTGACTGTTTTTAACGAGGAATGTTGCGTCATGAGGGAACAAAAACTGCATAAAACATTTTCTAATTTTATTTCGAATAAATTCACATATTTATAATTCTTTGAAAAATAAAAAAAATCTTGTTTTAACTAGTTATTCACATAAAAATCCAAATTAACTGCACAACGATTACAAAAGATAAAAAGTAGCACGTAACCCATTCTGTGTATTAATAGATAAACCCTACGTACCTTTTAAATGACAATTTTAAGGCGGTGGATTAAAGATTTAACAATGATTACAGAATTTCATTAATACTGTAAATGTAATAAATTAATGGAACTTCGTTGTTTAAATGATAGAAGAAAATTAATAGACATTTTTATAATGCGAACGCCAAACTGTAATAGCAATTATTGTTAAAAAAACATTGTTAACACGCTGACGTAAATGCTGTCTATAGTTGTCATTTACTCATGACTGTAGGTGCAAATGGCGACAAACGCCCCAAGAATCAATTAATTAACAAAAAAAAAGAATTGTTTTTGTCGTCCATCACCGATTTCAAAGTCAACGTCAGCATGTTAAAGATAAACAGGTTTTAACATCACGCTCAAAAATCCTATTTTAATCGTGATATATAATATATCAAGATGTCTTCGAAGAAAAAGAAGAAAATTAGCAATTCGAGAGGCAATATTTTGACTCTGGACGGGAAAAATTTTTTTTATTTTAGTAATGGAGTCTAGCATAATCTGGAGAAACATTTGCATCAGTTTAAAGACGAATATACGACAAAAGTAAAGCTTTCGAATCGTGAATCTAATAAACCTTAATTATCGAATTATTTCTATCTCAATCCCGCTCCTTCTATTTTAATCTTGCTACACGAATTTCTGCCAATTTACTTAAATATTGTTAGAGCTCTGCCATACTGATTGTTTACAGTCGAATAGGTAAACTTTCAACATAATTTTCATTATAATATTTTATGTCTATAACGGTAGTATTTGATTTTTAATCTGATTTTTTAAATCAAATTTAATATTTTCTCAGACTAAAAAGAAAAAAAATTATCAAAGGAAAAGAGAAGAATTCGTACATGTTTAAAAGAAATGTTATTAAACTAGAGACTTCATAATTAGAAATCTATATTGATTTTGTTAAAATTTTAGTTTGTTAAAATAATAGTTTAATAATAATAAGCAAAAACATTGTACGAAAGTATTTGATGTTAATTATAACAAAATGTAAATTAGTTGTACATTTCAGTAAAAAATGAAAATCAAAAATGCATCCAATAAATAATATTAAACAACAAAAGTAAATGTGTAAATCGTTGAATTTATTTATATATTTTTTCTGTATTGCAATATGAATTTTGTCTTTAAATGAATTATTTCACCTATTCGAAAATGATCCAAAAATTCTTATTTTTACAAAGAAATTTATCTGTACTTTTTGTATTGAAAACGTTATAAAGTGATGTGACAGTTTTCTACAAAAGTCTAAAAATGTATCAAGCTTAATAGTTTATAAACTTTTTGAAACTTCTTTCGTACATTTGAAAAAGTTTCCAGAAATGTTATCAAGTTCACAGAATCCCATTTTCTATAATATTTCAAATGTTTGTATATATTTGAATATTCCTTTGTAATTATAATTTTTACATATCATGTTTACGAAATATATCATCATTTTATTAGCAAGATGATAACTTTCCATTTTTTTATTGACTCCATGTACGAGTATCACTTTTAACTCACTTTTCTCACATTATGGTACAAATAAAATTTCCTATTTATTTCACTTATAATAAATTTACAATATGCATTTTTTGACTAAAACTTATTCTTTCAGGTTTCCATAATTTTAAAGTTACATGTTACCTCGACTTTAAATTCACTTCATATAGTTAGGAAAAATTTATGATTTTTGCTAAATCGTATTATTAATTTTTTTAGAGAACATTTCTGGAAAATTTAAATTAAAAAAAGTATCAAAAACTTAAATGTATTTTATCGAAATTGGTTCATACAATTTAATTACATTTAATGTTTTATTTTATTTCCCCAAAATCTTCAAAGTTAATTCAACTAATTTATTTTATATTCAGTCGGAACAAGTGTTCTAGTAATTTTGAAAAATTATGAAGATAATTGTGAATTAGAAAGTACATACCTAGCGTTAACGCGGTGAGAACTAAACAAGTAATCACTTTATACATAATATTGAATTAATGTACACTGAACGATAAAAATAATTGACACGTTTTGATTTAAATCCGCATTATATATACGAATATTTAGCATAATTTACTAAAATATAATCCAAACCTCCCCTCTTCAAAAGTGAAATTAATAACGCTATTACTAATTTAATATAATAAAAACAAATTAATAACGAGCAATAAATTAAATGAAGAATTGAATCACTTTTAGATAAAGATGTCATTTTTGTATCTGACTCATTTTTTATACTTGTTAAATAAGAAATTGTTCATATGTTAGTATTGGTAAATTTATGAAAGTGATTGAAATATATTTTAGTGATCCTTGTTAATATTCAAACTTCATAAATATAGCTGCTGCTAATACATTAGAATAAAAATATACTATCTATTTCTTGAAGTATCACAATGATGATAAAAGGAATCAAGTTTAGCTTATTTGGTACCATTTCGTGTATTAATATGAAAAGATTGCTGTTTTAAACAAATTATTATTCATATATTTTTACGCATATAATGTTCACAAGTATTCTTTTGATGTATTATCAATGAAATAAATATCTAGTGATATAAATAGAAAATAGCTTGTAGTAAATAAAAGTTGTTTCACTTAAATATAAATAGAATAAGTAATGTTAATACATCATTAAAACAAACTTATAAATGAGGTTAAAATTACAAAAAGTTTGCAATGTATTTAGACAATTTTGTTCATTTGACATGTAATATGATAAATATCAATTTTTTTATGAGTGCAAGCACTATTAAATTTCTTTTCGTGTTCTATTAATGAAAAAGTGATCTTTTAAAGGTTATCCACGGGACTGGAACAACAATTAATTCATATAATTTAAGTTTTTTTTTAAATATACACGAAAAGTTTTTTGATGAAATAACAAAATTTCGATTGGTTTGACTAAAGCCTTAGAAATCGTTTTCTCATAATTAAATTTTTTATGGTTAAATAATAAAATTGTAATTTATAATAAACAAGTTACACGTTTTCCTATATTTAAATGATTACGATGTTTTAAATAACATGTAGCGTGGTATAAAAAACATTTAAATTAATAATTCGTCTAGTATATGTAATTATACGAAAAAATTGCTGATTTCAAGAATAAAATTCCACGACCTTCCGAACGTTAAAATAATCACCGCTACAATCAAACCATTTTTTAATTTCGGTTTCATTAATATTTATTAATAATTTACTTTGATTAGACAAACATATTATTTATAACATATTCAAAAGATGCATCATAACATCTGAGTATTATTTAGCCTTAAAAATTGACTCGTAGAAATTTGATTATGTAATTTAATAGTATCTTATAAATTTTATATAAAAACAAAAAAAAATGAAGATAAAAAATAAACATTTAATTAATAAATTAAGAAAACGACAATAATTCGTGAATATGAAATTAATTGATAGTATTATTACATCCACTTGCAATCAATTTTTATTAAAAATTTGAAAATAAAATTTCATTACGAAAGGTACATGATATAAATAATAATGATTAACAAATATCCATACAGAAATTAGTAATTTGATGAATATAGATTTTCGCAAACAAAAGAGTTGATGATAATTTAGATGAAACGCAAGTATACCTTGCACCATTACTACTATCAATATAACGATTTTGATGACGCATAAATAATACGATAATAATATTGCTCTTGGAATTATAAGTACATTATGTAGACCATACAAATATGTTACATGTATAGAATAAATATAAATCACGTACGGATTCTATGTAAAATATATGTTCAATATGTATATAAATCAAATATCGATCATGTATACATTATACATGAATTATATATAAACCATATATGTGCCTATTTGGATCACATTATGAATATACGTAAAATGTGTATATGTTATATATGTTTTACACAAAGATACATAATATAAAGATTTTTTTTTTATTTGCTTATTGCACGTCATAGATTTTTTATGAATAACACAAATTCTGAAAAGGCTATACATATAAAAAGAATAAATGAATTTTTTTTGTTTTTACATCACAGTTATCATTTGTACGCTAATATTAGTACAAAGATTATTAGAGTTTTATTTCGATCATCTATTATGCCAAGCAATATTGTACGAGTACTTGATCGATTATTAACTTTTAATAAGTCAATGAAACTCCCCCATGGGTAAATAATAACAAATTTATTATAAAATATAAAAGCGAAAAATAATAAAGTAAAACGAAAACTTAAAAAGTTATAATAAACAAGATACAACACCTGAATTTAATTTTAAAACGTATTAACATATTATATTGACGTATGTATAAAACGACACGTTTTCTTTCTAATTAATAAATTTACTTTACTCTAATAATAAATTTTACCAACGTAACAGTATTAAAACACTTTCAACAATAATATTTTTACATTTACATTATTACATTTGTTAAATCCAAAGAAATATCTTGATTATTGCCATTGATATAACAATAATTTATAAATAATATGGTAATAATAATACATTCAGGAGTTCCAAGTACATTATGTGGTCCATACATATATGAGATATCACATATAAAATTAATAAAAATAATGTGTTGATTCTACTTAGCATATATAAAATATATATGTATCATTATAGTTACATATTCCTTTTATATATTTATGGATTATGTATGTTTTAAATTGATCATAAAATAGCTGATCTGAAATTACATAAAGGCTAAATCTAAATTTGAGTAATTACGACGTTTTTAATTGTTCATTAATAAATATACATCTAAATTTCCAATGCTGATGATCTGAATTCATTTAGAAACATTATTTCGTACTAAAAATTCCTGTTTGTGTAATATGATAAAGATTTCTTGAAAACGTCATTTAGATATTGTTAGAATAAAATAAAATAAATCATATATAAAATATTCTTAATGGCATATATGTAATTTTATGAATAATGTAATAAATTTATGCATTCTTATAAAGTGCCTTCGATTGAAAGATGGTTCAGCATTACACACGATAATAAACATGTTACCTCGAGAATAAAAAATGTACAAGATCGCATAATTAATCACAATTACAAACGAAGAATGTAATTATCATAAAATTAATATAGAGAATTCAGATAAAATTGACGTACAATTCTGTATACTAAAAACAAATTATAAATTTGACAGCTATATTTATTGTCGACAGAGTTCGATATTTTTCATTACTCGTTTCAAAATTAGATTTCTGTAGGTACTTCAAACCTCGATATTTTTCGATCAAGCATATAACAGCACAATAAGCCATTTAGCCTAGCCTTGCTGTTGAAACTTTCTAAATTAAATAAAACAATCATAATGAATATTTTAAATAAATAATAAAAAAATATATCTTATTTTCAATCTATATTTGTAGTGTTAACGTCTTTAAAATATGATAAAAACAGTTATTTATCTAAATACATGTTGAGGAAAAGTCGATATTAATAATTACAAATGTTTTCATCAACTTAATATTAATTAACTATAGATATATTATAATATTACATTCGTAACTTTTTTTCAAATTTTTATTTTATTACACTTTGTTCTCATTTTTTTGGGATTTTTCAGTAATTTTTAATGCAACTGAACGTAACTTGGTACTAATTTTGAAGTAATAAAATAAGTAAGTGACAATTTACGTAAATATTACAGAAAAAATGAAAGGATAAAATATTTCAAAATCAACCATACTTTGCTGCGTAAAAAGAAATCATAGTGTATAAAATCATAACATATTTGGTGCCGCAGGTATAACAAATAGAAATTGTCCTTAATTTGATTTCACATATATGTACGAATAAGCATTATTTCAGTTATTAAAATTTATTTCTGTACTCCGTTTATGTGATATATATATTATGATTATTATTTTTATCTGTTATTAAAAGCATATAAAATTACATCGATAATTGTTTAATATGAATTAAGAGCAATACTCATAATTATAAACGAATATATGAATCATTTGAAGAAATTTTCAAGATAAATAGTAACAATACAAAAATAAACAGCACTTAACACAGTTTATTTTATTAATAACAATATATTTTTATTCATATTTATGTAATTAAAAATTCACTTAAAATAATGATTATACCAAAACATAAGTTGAAAAATAATCCAGTATTTATTCCTCATAACATAACTATTTGCAGACAAATTGTGATTTTGAATATCATGCGTGTGTACATGAAATATTATTGTAGTTTTGTATAACAAAAATTAAATAAATTATTCCCTAAATAGTAAATAATTTGGAAAAGTGGATATTTCATTGGTGTGCCAGTTATTAATAATAGACCAATTTGATTACTGAAATCAATAAAATTAGTGTACTTTGTATGAGTATTGACAAAAATGAGTCCAATGTCTATTAACTACTGATGAACAGTGATCAAAGAAAAAAAAATTTGATTTCATTTTCTTTATGTAATGCAATAAAAATTGATATATTATTGATATAATACGTATATATTGTAAATATTCTCATAAAATATATATGAGTCATGAATAATTATATATAATCCCATATGAAATGTATATGTAATCCATAGATCATTGATATATAATTATAATATGTACATATTTCAGATATGACTACTATAATCGATGTGTAAATTATATATAATTCATATATATCCTAAAAGATCTGTGCATGACTCTATATATGATGTATGTACAGTATACATGTTCCATATGTTTGTATCCATATAATGTAGTTAAATAGTACTGTCGTAACATTTTTGCAATTGTTAAAACTGTTATATGCAATTGCTAGTCTAAGGTATATATTTCATTTCTGTTATTTGCGTATTATTGATAAAAACTACTCTAAAAAGATTGTAGTGTCCTGATTACTTTTTAAGTGGACATTGAATCTGTTTTAACTCATTACTTAATGATTTATATATCTTTCAAAGTGCCACTGATGAAGGCAAATGCTGTTTAAATATATATGTATCTCTCAAGCCATTATAAATTATCTTACATAAAATTTATAATATAATTTCAGTTTAACAAAGATCACGAAAAAAACCTTCTTTGAGCAATGTAAACAGGAAAGTTTGTTTAACTGATATTACTTGTATTAAACAGTATTATAATTGTACATATTGATTAAACATAAGATATTTTTCATTGATATTGCAATATTTCCGATAAAATATTTAATGGAAAAGGAAACATTACTTTATAAAACAAACACATGAACAGAAAGTTTATTAGTAGAACAAGTTCATATTGGGCACACATAATTAATAAGGTATAATAAAAATGATCTTTTAAATAAAAAATCTATATAAACATTCATTTAGCAGTTAATTTATAACTAATTTTGTGGTAAAAGCATCAATAATTTTGTCAAATACTATTTAATATCAGTTTAATTTTAAATAATATATCATACAAATAATCAAGTGGGGTTAAATAAAGGGAAAAAACAGTCCTTTATAATTCGAAAATTCATTTATTTCAGCATTTTCATGCTTGAAAATACAGGATACATACAGCTATTCAATTTTCGTCGAAAATTCCTGAAATTTGAAAAAAAAAAATTTTTTTGTGCAAAATGCTCCAAAATGCATACAAGTTTTGTTAGTTTCGTTAGTTTTGTTAGTTTTGTGAGTTTAGTTCTAAATCTGAAATCATCAATATTGTGAACACATTTTTTCCTGAAAAGTGTTCCAAAATGCATGATTCGTCGAGATTTTCAACTCTCGTCGAAATATCATGAAAATTGGCGAAAAATTTTTTTCGCGAAAATGCTCCAAAATGCGTCATTTGTCGAGATTTCCAACTTTGGTCGAAAAATCTTGAAAATTTGTGAAAGATTTTTTTTCGTGAATTTCGTTAGTTTTGTTTGTTTTGTTAGTTTCGTTAGTTTTGTTAGTTTCATTTGAAGTTTATATTTTATTAAAACTAACGAAATTCGATGTATAGGGTCTTTGCCGTTATACGGGTCGCCTACGAGCAGGGGTTTGGAACATCCTTAAAACCGTAAATAGTTTGAAAACGGTTCAAGATTTTACAACAAATCTTTCATATTCGTAATCTACGGTTAAAACTGCATCGATT
Source organism: Axea sp. ZL-2020 (assembly GCA_022817665.1). NCBI lineage: Eukaryota > Metazoa > Arthropoda > Insecta > Hymenoptera > Scelionidae > Axea > Axea sp. ZL-2020. Next base: position 16,894 of record JABFOX010000200.1, read on the forward strand.
TCGTGTATAATAACTCCATATTCTCAAACGTTTATTGGATACTGGACCAATAATTTCGAATATTTCGAGAACGTTTCATTTCCCCTACATACATCATCGAATCTTTTTTAATCAGCGTTAAAAAATGCATCGATTTCGTATAAAAAACACCATGTTAGGGGAGGGGGTGGATTCTCCACAATTACCGAAATATTTTTACAATATTGGATTCTAATTTATACAATTTTTAAGTCATGATAATATGTTGGACGACAAATTTTACGGTTATTTGGAAAATGTCTGAAAAATGATGAAATTTTAGTAAAAAAAGTATTTTTCCATTGAAATACTTTTTTACCATATTTAAATTATTTAATCATTTTTTATCTAATTTGGACCATTGTTATTATTAATTTGATAGAAACGATTATTTTTAAATGATTTTACCTAAATATTTTGAAAATAATTCCGGTAAAAAATATTTCTAAAAAATTGTCATTTATTGTCAGAGAAATTGTACCAAATTTGCTTTCATGTCTAAATATTTATTTTTTCTGAATTATTTCAGCATTGAAAATGTAAAAAAACTTGTTATTTATATTCCGGTGTCGTATTTCAATCTTAATATTCTGCGATAAATATATCTTATTTAAAATCATCTATATATAACCCGTATAAGCGTGCAATATTTATAATTATTAAATAATATTATAATATTATTATTATACTAGCAAAACAAGATTTGCAAAAAAATGCATTACCGTAGTTTATACATAAAAAATAACTAAGCAATTGAAGGAGAACCATTAACAAAAAATATCAAACAGTACTAAAACATAAAAAATATCGAAACGAGTATTCTTAACTATAAATGTTGATTAAAAGCAATACTTCTGTAATATTTTTGTAGAAATTAATTAATCTAACAACAATGAAAAAATTCTAACTGCAGAAAACAACGGTGGCACAAAATTTCCTCTCAACATTTGAAGTACTAGCAAGAGTAATATAACTTATAACTATAATAATAACTGAAATTAAATAGGCCCTAAATGAGATTTGTGCACTAAAATCCAAAATTGCTGAAGAAGTTCAAGTATGGATTATCATGAAAAACTTAATTACATAAAAGAACTGCTATAAAACACGTCTTTTTGAGGCCGAACGAATGGTGATAGTGAGTGTCCCTGAAATTCAGAAAGAGGAGAAGTTAGAAGTTGATACGGAAGAAAATAATGTCTGCCAAATCAAAACCAAATACGGCATTCTTTTGACGTCTGAACTGAGAATAAAGCAAGAAGACATGGCTATATTATAAAGCAAATACAAATTACGGAGATCTAAAATACCTGAACCCTAATAGAAACAGAGAAGAGAGAAACATTCAAAACTAGATCAAGGCTACTGAGAGGAAATGTGGAGAACAAAACAAGAAAGTGAAAATCGGTTTCTCCAAATTAATTATCAACATCATTCATAACTAGATGAGCGTTGGAGCGTCAGAACCATCCAGTAACAACATTCCGTATTTGACTCTCGGTGGCATCGAAACTTTATTAAAAATTAAACAACATCGAGTACAGCTTTGGACAACAATACGTCATCAACTTTATTTATTAAAAATGCTGCACATCCAAAATAAAATCCGTAGGGCGATTATAACTCTATTGTAAATCAGAAAAACCATGTTGATGATATGAGTAAGAATAAATCAAAACTAATTAATCAAAATAATAAAGTATTATTTTGGAATGGGTATGAGATAGGTAATCTCTACGATGCAACTACTAACGATTATGAAAACAATTTGTTAAACTGCAGTATTTTATGTTTGAGGTTTTATAATATATATATAAATATGGCTTTATACGAGCAATTTTAAAATATTGGCCATGTTTAAGAAATGCAATTTCTTATCTTGCCAAGCCATTCATATTAAAACTTTAAGAAGGCAACGCTTTTTCCAGCATCGGTCTCTTATATATTATACGATACAACGATTTTTATAATTATACACGTTGTCAAAAAATGCTATTAGTGTACAATTTTTAAATGCTGAAGTAAAGCCGAAAAAAAGCTGTAGAAAGTACATGATTTAAAATACACGTCATTCTCCAAATTTATTATACCATAATGAAAATAAGCTGAATGTAGTCCGTAAATATTTCAAATACATGGTACTAAAAAAAAAACTGACATTCTCTGATGAACTGGGCTAATTCGCAGGATACAACGGGGAAAGTGTGATAGATCTTGTCTGGATTATTGTCGGTAACAATATTTCTTATTCTTTGAAATAATAAATATGAGGGCATTAGACTATCTATCTGGTACGCGAGGAAAATGCACGAACAAACGATAGGTATAAATTAAAAAAATAATTTGTAAAACGCAGTCAATTTTAGAACATAAAAACGAAATATTTGCACTTCTTTAACTATCATAGTTACATATAATATAAACTGAATTATATAATGTTTAGTTATCTTTTCAGAATGTCAAGCAGGTTTCTGCACAGAATCGTTCTATTGAAAGCAATATATTTATATAACCTTTTATTTTTATCAGCCTTTGTATAAATGACATTTGACTTAATTTGTATAACATTCTATGACAAAAACACTCTAATGTTAGAATGCGTACTGAAATAATCCGAGTATTGCAAAACCTTTTCGAAAAAATCGTA
>JABFOX010000201.1:0-19543 GCA_022817665.1 Axea sp. ZL-2020
CAAAGTTTCTTAAAGCAAATTTCTAGCGCGTTCGATTTTACAAGTTCAAATGTTGTTTCTCATTCTCTCGTTCGACATTTACAAATTAAATTTCGCTCAGTTGTGTCAGTATACACGCACAAATACATTTCATCGTATATTTCCAGTCGCAAAATTATCGCTGCACTTTATAACATATAAAATTCTTACTCAAAGTTCCACGACTTTAATTTACACATAATCATTATTAATTCACATCTTTCATCATACAGATTTTATCTGCACGTTCCCTCTTAATTACGTTGCACAATGCAATCTAACGCATTTTGTTATTCGGATCAATACGAGCACCCGTGAACGTCATTTTTCGCGTCTCAATTATATCGACATCATCCGCGCATCTTTTTCCGTCGCTAATCTTGCACAAATCTTCGCCACGTGCAATTACACGTAAACATAATGAGCCGTGAAACGCTTTTCACAATATCCAGCCACAATGAAATCTGCCGCGCAATCGCCACTTGCCGAAAGAAAATGAAGCGATTCGCGCACTTCGTTGCGCTAATCAATGTTTCGTTGCTCCGATGTGCAACAATGAATTTAGAATTAACTACCGTTGCCTCGCAGGCAGGTTTTTTATGACTGTTTTATTTTTTTTTTTTTAAACCACTGCTCGCACTTTCAACTGTAAGCTACAATCGCTTATCGCATTTCTAGAGATATGTATTTAAATGGAAAAAAAGAAAAAAAAAGAAATGAACGTTCGTTCTGAGCAATTCGAATGATTCGTCACACACCGTTTAGTTTTTTAACAGTGCATCGTAAATTTGTTCACATATAAAACGCAGCGGTTTTCACGATTGTAAATTTACATTTGCAATTGCAATTAACATTTATCGGTGGGATTTTACATTTACTGTGCAATTGTGTATTGTTCAAAGTTTAAATGCGCGTACCTTAAATTAATTTATAATGCAGGAATACTGATACGGTCGGTATATAAATTTCTGCAAATATCGCATTTACGTATAAATGTTAAATTTGCAATTAACATTTCAAAATACTTATCGAATCTACACATTTGCATGAAATGTTTGAAAAAATTTTACGCGTGAATTGCAATTTGCACATGGATTGCGATTAAAAGGTGCAATGCAAACTTATAATCGTCTATTTAATTAAAGCTTAAAATTGGCCAAATGCAATTTCAGTATTTTCAATTTAGCCTATTTTACATCAATAGAAAGATGCTATCTTCTGTACCATTATAAATCAAATATTCTCAGTATTGTACGAACACTTGTATTTTTAGCATTACTCACTTATGTGAATCTATTTGCCTAATTTATATAATTTAATTAATCTAAAATTATTTAAAATTAAGGCAAAAATTAGTTCAAAAATCTTTATATATTTATGTATAATTTCCCTTTGGCATGTAAATATTTAACGTTACAAATTATACGTATAACTCAATTTCGACACGCTGGCACAGTGATTCTTTAGTGCTCTTTTAAACGTGTAACGCACAAACAAATGCGTATATGCGATTTGCATCTTGCTTGCAATAGTTGTTGTTTCAACAAATGCACTCGTTCGATTACATTTTACTCAAGCACATTCAGTTTGAAATTGAAGCATAATTGATTTTACACGACAAATCGGTGCGCTGTGAATAATGCATGCAAACTTGCACACACGGTTAAATTTTTGTTTTTCTAAATGTTTGTAGCAACTCGGCGATTTAAAAGTTATTATTAAGAAATAAATACAATCTTTATGAAATCATAAAACACAGTATTCGCTCAGTCTGATGATTTTCTACAGCGTCGCAAATTAACCCATTTCTGCGCTTCGAAGCCGTAACCAACTTTTACATTTTAATAACACCCCGTGCTACGAATTATCACTCGCAGACTTGTAATTATTGCGATCAGCAGTAACACACACAAATCATTAATCAGAGTTTGATTTCATCCATTTGTAATTATAATCAATCGAAACGGAACTTTACTCCTTTTCATATTTTCTCGGTTATTCGCTTTTACTCCACTGGTCAGTTGTCTCTTTGAATTTACAATTGCAACTCATTCGCAGAGTACAATTAATTTTATTCCAGTCAAAAGTTAACGAAACCGCAATGAATTCAGTCCATCGCAAATTCACCCGTTGAGTTGCATATTTAAAGTAATTATAAAAAGTTTAATCTTGTTTGCACATTCGTGCAAAATAACAAACGCACAGTTGCGTTGACACAAATCTATAAAATACTGCATTTACAAATTTTACGCCATTGCGCCTTGTTTCGTGCATAATTTTACTCTCGGCATATAAACAAATGAACGTTTCATTTATTTATATTGTAAATCTGCAAAATTGCCAACCGAGTGAAATTGCAGTCGCAAAACGAATGCAATAATTTGCAGTGAAAATTATTTGTAACATCCTAAAGGTAAAATGCAAACGCAGCATCTCAGTTGCGCGTATTATTCATCGACCGGCACGACGACTCGGTATCGTTTTTACTTTCTTCGAAATATTTTATTTTGATGTAAATAAAATCGCGAACTCGCAACCGCGACTGTGCGCGTACGCGGAGCGGCGATCGCGATCTCGATCGCACGACGCGATTGGAGCTTGTAAAGGAAGTTGTTAACGCTCTCGTAAGCATTTAAACATTACCTAATTAATTAAACGGATGTTTCACGCTGCTGCGAGAAGCATCGTTTGATTTTGTAGAAAGTAGTGAAATACGACCGTGAACTTCACTTTTACGATCTTTCACGCGTAGATGAAATTATGCAACCCAACGCTGAAGTAATATCGATCGTCGATTCGTTTTACACCCCAACAAAAACCCCTGTAAATTTCCCCAGTGGGGGACTTCGATTTCAATATCGAATTTGTCCCGATTAACGGCAAATACACGTTTTACCATTTTATTGCAAATGCTTACCTTCGCTGAGAATTTTACACGAAGCTTCGCACTTGCGGATTTGCATCAGCGCGCTTATCTTTTGCAATTGCACGACAGTGTTTTAGAAATCAAAAGAATGTCCGCGAAGTCACATTTTATAGGCATACGTTTTTATATTCCATTTGCACGGTACATTTTTATTTTTTATATGTATCATAAGTTTACTTTTTACATATATCGAGGTTTATTTTACATGCCACGTATCCGATACTTACATATACTTTTTAAACGTAGAAACTCGTATTTCAAGTCAGATGCATTTGCCTTTTACATTCGTAAATTTATATTCGAAGATTTGCACGTGTAACCTGTATTTACACGTGTACCAGTGTTTGTTTGAAATGCGTTTGTACGATGTATTGAAATTTTTCAATACTTTACAGATGAATTTTAATTTGAACTCGTTCCGAAAGTACAGCACATCTTTACACGCGATTGAAATTATTTATTCATTCGAATGTTTTACACGTTTCTTTTTATGCTTGCAATTTACAATTATAATTACGTTGCAACTTTTATTTTAATTCGACTAATTTGCGATTTATGATGTATTTATACAAATGTGTTCATCAAATTACCATCTTGATGAAATTTGCATCACGAGCAAATTACAATAACATCTATAAATGTATAATTTTACACCTAAATGAATTTGTACAATTAAAATTATTTCAATTCAACGACACATTTTTTACAAATTCATTGAGCAATTTGATTTAATTCGCTGGTGTGCAGTTATTAATTTAAACAAGCAAAGTATTCGTTCACGGAAACACATCATAAATGTAGCTCATTTCTTTAAACGTATACGTTTTTACTGCAAATTTAAATTATATGTAAGTAGACGCATGTAAATATCTAAAAGCATTTACATACTTTGTACAGAAACATATTGACATTGAACACGGAACATGAACATTTGAGACATCTCTGATGTGAAATAAACACACAAGTTCTCTTGGCAACCACAATTGCACAAAATCAGACTCTCGGTCATGAATCCGATAACCCTTCTTGTTACTGGAACCGCCAGGTAAGCGTCAAAATGAATCACATTTCGCATCTTGAATCTTTCATGCCAGATGCCGTTGACTCGAACACGACACGGCGTTCACCGTTGGAAGCAAAAGCAGAGGTCATTCATTTTCATTGCGTTGTGTTCCGTTAGGTTCTTTTTTGTCTTCTCAAAAAAGTCCGCCGAGTGACCACAAGACGGACTAAATTCATCTCTCTTACTATAACCTTTTCGTCATGTCTTACGGTTACTACATATATCACCTTTTTGTCTAAGAAAGACAGGGAAAAAAAAAGCAAAAAATAGAAGAAAAAAAGCTTCGTAAAAATGAGAATGTAAGATTTTTTGACATTTATGACGCAATATTTTTCATGGAAATTTCGGTCAAATGTGAAATAGAACGTCACATTTATAATTTACATTTGTACGTTTAATGTAATTTCAAAAAGAAAAAGTCACAAATTTTAGAATTTGTCATTGAGTTTGGAGTGGGGGTTAAACAAATTGAAAAGACATTGTTAAATGTGATGCTTAAATATAAATTTCTAATTGAAATTTACATTTTGCATTGCATTTATATGTGTGGTGTAAATGCAGAATCTCTTAACATTATTTTGATGTAAAATTATATTGATTTTTTAACTTGCTCGCGGTATAAATTTAATGAAGATAGTAATCTGTTAGACTGAAAATTACAGTTTTATATTTATAAGTATTTATTTTTAACATATTTGTCTCCAAAATTATTGATACATGCATTGTAAAGTCAGTTTTACATGTGCAAAATTATAAGGAATAGCTAAAATTATAATTTGGTTTACATAGAATTTTTTACATTTCTAAAATACAAAATATATATTATGTACAAAATAGTTTCATCATTTATAAAACTTTTATATCAATTTAAAACTGACTCTGGCTTATAATAAAAATTGGTAGAAATATATTTGTAGTTTTACATGTTCATAATTAAAAGCATTATTTAAATTTACTATACAACATTTGTAAAGTATGAATTTGTTATTTGAACTGCAAAGTAATAAAATAAACCATTGAAATTTAAGCCAATGTATTACTTCTAATATTATTATAATTATAACGATATTATTATAATTCACAATTAATATTTATAATTTATCTCTATGCGATACGAAATTGTTTTTGATATGTGGAATTAATGCACTTTTGTATATTTCAGGGTGCGAAAGTATGGGTGGCGAATCCGGAGAAGATATGGGAGTGCGCGGTGCTCCTGGAGGATTACAAGCTCGACAAAGCAACGCTCAAAATCCAGCTCGAAAATTCGAGGGATGTGAAAACACTAGAAATCAAGTCTGACAACGATCTTCCACCGCTGCGCAATCCAGACATTCTCATCGGGGAAAACAACTTGACATCGCTCTCGTTCCTCCACGAGCCAGCCGTGCTTTACAACCTTCAGATACGCTTCCAACGGCCCAGTATTTACACTTACTGTGGCATAGTACTCGTAGCATTTAATCCTTACAGCGAGTTACCGATCTATGGAAATGACACAATTTGGGCTTACAGAGGCAGGGCGATGGGCGAACTTGAGCCACACATCTTCGCCGTCGCCGAGGAAGCCTATACAAAAATGGAAAGGTAAAATACTAAAACAAAGGAAGTTCTTTTTTGAATAATTAACGAGAGCAATAAGATTTCATTTTTATTCCTGGCGTAGTGCTTAACTTTTAGCGCATTTCCCTCTTTTATAAATATTGCATTTACATGCAGGACTTTCCTCGTTGCATAAACAATATGGAATTACAAATGCAACATTTGCATTGATTATAATTTCATCGACATTACTTTGCAGAGAAAGCCATGACCAGTCGATCATCGTATCCGGGGAATCTGGAGCAGGGAAAACCGTCTCCGCGAAATTTGCCATGAGGTACTTTGCGACCATTGGGGGTTCGTCGAAAGAAACGCAGGTCGAGAAGAAAGTGCTATCGTCGTCGCCGATTTTAGAAGCTATAGGAAATGCAAAAACCACGCGCAACGACAACTCATCCAGATTCGGCAAATTTATTGAGCTGCAGTTTAATAAGAATAACAATATCGCCGGGGCGAGCATGAGGACTTATCTTCTTGAAAAGTCACGAGTTGTGTTTCAGGTGAACAAATTGAATGATCGATAGACAAAACATTCCACTTATAAAGCACTTTTACAACTCTTTTAATTGAATGAATTTTCAGGCGAACGACGAGAGAAATTACCACATCTTTTATCAAATGTGTTCAGCGGCGAAAAGGTTGCCCTACCTGCACCTGAGTTTCCAAGACGAATTTCACTATCTGAACCAGGGTGACAGTCCTGTAATAGAAAATGTGGACGACCTGGCATGCTTCGATGAAACAATCACAGCACTCACAGTGCTCGGATTCACGCCAAAGCAGCAGGATGACTTGCTGCGCATCCTAGCGGCCATACTTCACTTAGGTAATATCAATATCACCAGCCATGATGGTCATCATTCGGACTCCGAGGGAAGTTTTATCTCGGTAAGCTTTTCTAATATAAAAAGAAAGCAAAAAAGTAAACAACTTTCGAAATTCAAATAGTACCCACATAAAATTCAAGTGACGTTTAGATAACGATGATTTAATGAAAAAAACTTTATTTAGTATTTAATACGCCGATATAATTTGAAGTTATTATTTAAATATTTTCTTAAACGAATTGATTGAACTTTGGTTGAATTTGGAATTGTTTCATTTCCAGCCAACGGACAGACATCTTCTCATAATCTCGGAACTTCTGAGCGTTGATCAAAATGCATTACGTAAATGGCTGTGCCATAGGAAAATTGTGTCCATGAAAGAAGTATTCCTGAAGCCGATGAATGTTGACCAAGCACTTGGTGCACGTGATGCCCTTGCCAAACACATTTACGCCGAACTATTCAACTGGATCGTTGGTGTGATCAACGCGTCACTTCAGTCATCGAACAAGACGCAGTGCTTCATCGGAGTCCTCGATATTTATGGCTTCGAGACATTTGACATCAACTCTTTTGAACAGTTCTGTATTAATTATGCCAATGAGAAACTTCAGCAACAATTTAATCAGCACGTTTTCAAACTCGAACAAGATGAGTACTTGAAAGAAGAAATAGAATGGAAGTTTATAGATTTTTATGATAATCAGCTATGCATTGACTTAATTGAGACCAAATTAGGCATTTTAGATTTGTTGGATGAGGAATGTCGGGTAAATATCCATGTATATAAGTGTATACAAAAGATATTGTTTGATAAAGTAAAATTTACATTTTCCTTACACCAATAGATTATATAATAAATAAATATATTTGTAGATGCCAAGAGGATCGGACGGTTCTTGGGCAGAAAAACTCTACACGAAGTGCATTAACTCGCAGCATTTCGAAAAAGCGAGATTCGGCACTTCAGCTTTCTTAATTCATCATTTTGCTGACCTTGTGCAGTATGAAACAAGTGGATTTTTAGAAAAAAATCGAGACACTGTTGTAGAGGAACAAGTTGACGTTTTGAGGAGTAGTGATGTAAATATCGCAATAAATTAATATATTTACACATACATGTTTTGTAACGTTAAACAATATCTTAATTGTCGTGATTAAACATTTAGTAATTTAAATATTCTGAAAACCATTCATTTTTTAATTGAATGGTTGTTGTGGGTACGTAATTAATATTTATAAAGCTATGATACACGCTTATTGTTTTATTTAATTGGTTTAAAAGTACTAGAAAGTGAATTAAATAGTTTGTACATGAAGATTACATTTAAGCGAATTAATAAATTAATAAATATATTAATTAATTATAACTGAATTATTAATTAATTAATCTTTATTGATTTTACAGAATACAGTTTTGCGACGGATTTTTTCCGATGAAGATCCTAAATTAACCGTACCGAACGTGAGACATAAAGTTTCTGCAATCAAACAGACTTCAAGTGTGCCTAATAAGCAACACAAAAAGACTGTAAGTGTACACAATACAAACGTTATAAATAAAAATACAAAAATCATCAAATTAAATAGTTAAAAGTATACGTATTATTTTTAATAAGGACTGTACTTCAATAAAACTGAATATATTTACATAAAACAAAAATTATTGTGCGATAAATAGAAATTAGAGTAATTATTTTACATGTTGTAAAATCTTTTTTAATATATTATATAGCTCTTCATTAATTTTTCAGGAATATTCCATATTTACTATATATATATAGTAATTTTAAAATATCACTTTTTCCGCGTACGATATTGTTAATTTTTTAAAATAAATATTGGGATTGTTTTCGTAGAAATAAATTTTATATAATTAACTCGTGAACAAATACATCGAATTTTATCATCAACTGCAAAAATATTAATTTATTTTAGAATAATTAATTTACGAAATTAAATACTTTATAATTATCGTACAAAAGTCAACGAAACTATTTTTCTGTAGGTTGGTTCACAATTCCGTGATTCTTTGAACATGTTAATGGCGACGTTAAATGCAACGACACCCCATTACGTGCGATGCATCAAACCAAATGACACGAAAGAGGCCTTCGAGTATAATCCACAGCGTGCCGTACAGCAGCTGCGAGCATGCGGAGTCCTCGAAACAATTCGAATATCGGCTGCCGGATTCCCAAGTCAACGCACTTATGCGGAATTCTTCCAGCGGTATAGGTGTCTCTGCAAGTTCAAAGATATCAAGAGGGATGATTTAAGGGAAACTAGTCGACGCATACTAGCTAGGTATAAAAGAAACTGAAAGGAAATAAAGAAATTTAAGAAAAAAGTTATTATTAGCAATTTAAAAATATTGTTTATTCATTATATTTTTATGATTTTTTTGCAATTAGATCAAATTTGATTGATGATTATTGAATAACAATAATAATGATAATAATAATGGGATTTGTAGGTACATTACAGACGAAGATAAGTTTAAATTCGGTAAAACAAAAGTTCTCTTTCGCGCTGGACAAGTGGCATATTTGGAAAAACTTCGCGGTGAACGTCAGCGTGATGCTTGTATGCTTATACAGAAGACCGTACGAGGATTCCTCTGTCGCAATCGATATAAAAAAATTCGACAAGCCACTCTCGGAATCCAGCGTTGGGGTCGCGGGTACTTGGCTCGGAAACGTGCGAAAATTATTCGCCAGACACGTGCGATCATCAAGATCCAGGTTCTTTTCAAATGATATTTGCTTATTATACGTTATTAATCGTTATTTAATTGGTTAATTTTACCGCTCTTTAAATTTATTTTTATGTATTAATTATTGCTGACAAGTAATTTTGGAATAATAAATAAATTAATAACAATTAAAAATATATTTTGCAAAATTTATACAAAATTTGCTAATTTTACAATATGTTACTAAATGTATGTTTGTTTCATTAATATAATTTTTCAGGCTCAAGTCAAAGGTTGGTTACAACGACAACGCTTCCAAAAAATCAAAAAAGCTATTTTGGGAATTCAAGCATGTGGTCGTGGTCTGATAGCAAGACGCAAGTTCCAGGAAATGAAAGACGTTGCAGCAGTAACGGTCATCCAAAGGTTCTTGAGAGGGTATTTGGTACGGCGCATGTGCAGGAAGAAGAGAAGAAATATCATTATAGTACAAAGCTGCGTAAGGAAATGGTTAGCAAGGAAAGTATTCCGCAGATTGAAGGCAGAGGCCAGGAGTGTCGAACACGTTAAATCGCTCAACAAAGGGTTGGAAATGAAAATTATTTCTTTGCAGCAGAGAATGGATGAAATAGTAAGTGGGGAAGTTAAAAGGATGCCTTATCTTCGAGGAAGGAGGGCTGGTGGGGATGGAAAAGGGTGGTGGTCAGTAAAATTAATAAAACTATTCAGTAAATTAATAAAAAATTAAATTCATTAGAATAATTTTTAAACATTTATATTTACGAATGAACTCTTCGATCATGGATAATTAGTTATTAAATAATAATGAATATTTCTAGATATTTTGTCATTACTAATTCCGTTTAATTAATTTATCTTTGATAACATCAAAGATACTTACAATTTATTTATTATCTATTATAAATAATTGATAGAACATCATCAATTATAAAATATCATTAGTAAATAATGTACGATAGATTTTTTATTTATAATTGAGATAAATAAATTAATTAATTAATATTATTTATAAAACTTTTTATAAAGTTATTAATAATTAATGTACAAGAAAAGGCATTTTGAAGAATCGTTTACTTGATACCATTCATTTTATTTGTGTCGACTAACATGATTTCTCAAATTCACTTTTTTATTAACTTCCTTCTGTTTCATTAATGCATGATAGATTATTTAGAGTATCATATTGTATATGTGATTGGATGTGTTTTATATTTTATTTTGTCTTTTGATATAATATTTTCATTTACTTTTATAATTAATAATATAAAAACTTTAATGATGATAACTAATGTGGAAAAAGAATTCCAATCATCTATAACAATAACAGCATGTCTTCAATGTGAAAATTGTATCTAACACAGTCGAAGATAAGGCATATGCATACTGTCGCACTCGTTCGATTCATTGTATTTACCGTTTTCTAAAGGACTCGCAAATCTGTCATATCTGCAGGCGAAGGAGAACCAAATCCTCAAAGCAGCTACTCATGAGGTTACGGAGCTGAAAATTAAACTTGATGGATATAAATCCGTGGAAACTGATAATAAGAAGCTGCACGCTCTTCTAGTCGAGAAGGAAAAGGAACTCCAGGAGACGAGGTCCTTACTCAAGCAAGAAAAGGAAGATAAGAACAGACTTGCAAAGGTTGAAATTTTATTTCTTCAGTATTTATATTGAATATTTTAAAAGCAAAATAAAAATAAACCAAATAAGAAATTATCAATAATGAATTACATTACTTAAATTATATCAAAATTACAATATTATTTTTGATTTTTTAACAAGGTTTAAATTATTCCTGAAAAACAATTATCAGTGAATCAACTGGCTAATTTAATCACAAAATTGCTTTGTATTACAGGAGAAAGATGAATTACTAGATAACAAGAAACTTGAAGCTATGCAACTGGCTGAAGAAAATGAAAAACTGAAAAAGGAACTTGGTACTGCGAATGAGAAGTTGATAGGGGACCGTCGAGGCGCAGATGAGAACTTTAAGCATAGATTGAAGATGGAGAAGGATCTGCTGTTATTGGAACAAGATCAAGATCGTGGAGCTTATCAACAGCTGCTTAAAGATTATCATGAACTCGAACAGAGGAATGAGATGTTGGAACAAAAATTGGCATTACATGTTCCAGGACATTCAAGATCTCTTAGCAATACATCCAGTGGCAGTGGACAAGTCATGTCAACGGAATTACCACCAGATGATCAGAATATTGTGCGATATTTCTTATTTTTATTATAATTATTGAAATTCATTGCATTTGCTATTTATAAATAATTATTAACTAATTCACCATTAAGTGTTAACCATTAAATAATTCATTGTAAATTAAATTATCAGTGTAAAACTATGTTATTGTTATAGGATTATGGATATGGTTCTGTGAAATCCATTTCCTCAAGCACGCGTTACTCGCGTGTCGAAACTATAGATTGGAGTCAAAATCAGTCAACAAGTCCACCCGAATCTCAGACGAAGTTCCCACCGGAGACTAATGGCCCCACCGGGGCTCCAGTTGACATTGGTCTTGTGCTAAAATTGCAGCAGAAACTTAAAGAAGTCGAGAGTGAGAAGGGTCGTCTAGTAAGGATGGTTGAAGATTTAGAACGCAGTAATATCGATGAGAATATTCGAACTCAGGACACATTTAGAGTAAGTTTATACATCTATATTGTTTATACATTTAAATATAATTTATGATTAACAAAATCATAATTTTCATTTATTAATGAATAAACGGTAATTAATATATAATTTATAATTAACCAAATTACAATTTTGATTTGGTTTTATCTTTAAATTTTATTTTATGATTTTAGATATTAAAACAGTAAGTCATAATAGAATTGTGAAAAGTTAGTTTTTGCTAATAAGAGTAGGATATTTTGTCAATTTGGTGCGTTTAATAGAAAACTAGTTTAATTACTTTTTATCAGGATGAGATTTTTATTACTATTTAATAATAATTACACAATGTTTTTTTAATAAAATTATTTATCTACAAGATTTTTTTTATTCAAGTTTTAGTTTTAAACGTTATAATTTTATTAATTTTAATAAAAAAATAAATTGTCATGTAATTTGAATAATATTTATATTTTTTAAATATTAATTCAAATGAATATAATAAATAGTAATATTGATAATAATAATGGTGATGATGATAACAATAATAATAATTATTAAAACATCGTAATAATTGTTATTTCTAGGCATTTAGTGTATTATACTAAATTGCAATACAAAAATATTCTACAAATTAGATATTTATATGTAATAAGTATTTATTTTTAATATAAAAATATTTTAGAATGTTCAATATATTTTTTGAATACTAAAGTTTTAAAATTGTAAAATAATTTGAATAATTCGATAGAACAAGAAACTTTTTATTTATTAGATTGTAATACTTAAATTTAAATTAATTTTTAACATTTAATCAATGAATAAATTAATTATTTAATTTAATGAAACCAAAAAAAATATTAATAATATAATATATTATTAAATTTATTTTTTTTTTTGTAATATGTAAGTTTGTAAATATGTAAAATTAAATTAATTTAATTTTACATATTAAATTTTTCTCCTTAATTTTTAGTTACAAGAATTAGAAATGGAGAATGCAGTTTTGAAAAAGGATTTGGGTAATTTGCGTCAATCTGTTGTTGAAAATGATCCTGCGAAAATCCATAAGACACTTGTTGGTAAGTTAACATATGTATAATATGTACAATTAATAATTATTGGACAATAAGACAAATATTTTCATTTCTATGTTATATATACAATTAATTATTATTTTACAGATCAAATCGAGTCATTGCAAGATGAACTTGAACGTCGAAGAGAAGAATGTATTCAACTGCATAGTGTCTTGGTGGAGAATACTAAAAGGATGAAAAATCCGGGGTCAAATTATGGCCGTGATGTCGACATAGTAAATGAGGACGGCGAACTCGTTCTTGCTTTCGAGGCGCAAAAGAAAATCACCAGGTGATTTAAACCAATCAGTTATTTTGTAATTCATATTTCTCTTAATGTTCCATTGTGCATTTCAACGTTATTGAATGATCACTTGAATGCTCGAATCATCAATCAAACTTTCACCAATTACAAAAGATTTTTCTAATCATATTTTGTCGTTTGTGCATGCTTTTCAATTAAAAGTAAACTTAACGCAAAGCAACAGGCCACGAGCGAGTGAGTTCTTAAAAATTTTCGACTCACAAGTTGCAAGTCGCTGAAATTTTACCTTTTTTTTCAACATTTAATATATATATATATATTTAAAAATATCAATTATTTTTAATAATTTTAAAATGTAATTTAATACAATCAAAGACTGAAAGTATCGATTTGTTTTAGACAGTTGGAGGATGAAATTCAGTCTAAGGAGAAAGAATGGCGTTCGAAAAAGGAAGAATGGCGGGCAGAAATTGATAGATTGCAAGAAGAGGTGCATAAACAACAGAAGGTGCTTTCTGCGAATTTGAGTAAAGTACCACAGACTCAAAACGAAGCTTATATGCAGCATGAAATTGCGAGGATTGTAAATGAAAATCTGGTAAAACGTTTTTTAGTTATCATGATGTTTGTAATTTATTAATCAATATTTTTAAATAATAATTTTTAATTTTTAATATTTTATCGCATTTTTAACTGATTAATTTATTGGTATATTATTAATTTTAAACAGGAACTACAAGACAAATATGATAAATTGTTGGATGAATGCAAGAGACTGAAAAGAGAAATTAGAACTCTATCTAAACGAATCAAAGATGCTGGTCGTGAGTATATTTTGTTTTCATTTTTTCCTTTAATTTATTTTACATTTGTTGTATCTTTAAATTTTACATCAAATTTGGTTTCTAAATGTATGATAAATATTATTACACTGCTCTCCTAGAAGAAGGAGACGATGTTAAAGGACATCGTTTTAGTAAACAAAGAAGTGAAGGTAATGAAAATAATTTTTATAAATCAAATCTTTTCATTTGATTTGCATATATTTGCGCATTTCAAAAATTAACATTTAAATCGAAAATTATCGTTTGTAGTGCAATAATAAATACCATAATTTTAATTGGAAATTTATATATTGCAGTACCGGACAGTATCGAATATGCTTCGGACAACACTGCAGCTTCGGCAGTTAGCAGTTCAGAAAATGGAAAACTTATGCCTGCTATTCGTAAAAAGGAACGGGATTATGAGGGAATGTTTGAATTCAGAAAAGATGATATTTCTATTATAATTCGACATTTGGTTATGGGTAAGCAATAAATAAGAAAAATATAAACCAACTACATTTAAATAAATTATAAATTATCATTGCAGTATGATCATTTACAAATTGCAAATAAAAACAAGCAATATGCTTACAAAAGTAGTAAATAACATAAACACTTTAGCAAATGTTTTCTTCTTTATAAATTTATTTTATTGTAATTAAAAGTAATTAAGATATAGAAAGTAAATAAAAAACAATGGATAAGTATACTAGTCAATCAATATATATTATTATTTAAATTTTATTTATCAGCAGGTAGTTTGTGGATAATGGGCCAGCAAAATACGTTTAAGACATCAAACATTTTATACAAAGGAAATAGTTGTAGCATTACAAATTTCTTTTGCGGAACGTATTATCCGCATTTTCATCGACTTATAAAAACTTATTGAACTGGCAGTCATTTACTTTATGAAGATTTTTAGCTTTGTGAAATATTTCGAAGTGTGTTTTGAAAATTGTGTCATAATTTAACAAATTTTACGAACTAAAATGAATATTCTTTTTATTTCCGCTATTTTAAAATAAAAATATTAAAAATAATATAATGAACACTTTTTAGTCACTGTACGTGTTTTTTTTTAAATATTATTGTATAATTAATAATAAAATAATGTAATAGATACATTTTATTTTTACACCTTTTTTTTTAGTACACTTCGTAATTTACTTGCTGATATCTTTCTTCTTTTGTTAAATATAAAAATATTCTGAAGCCACATTAGGTAAGAATAGATATACAATTTAAATTGTAATCAGTATTATAAATTATTCGCTTATTTGTGTGGAATTAATATTTATTTTAATTTATATTTTATTATATTATATAATTTCAATCTTTGAGTAATAAATTCAGTTATAAATGATCATTTTGCATTGCAAATTTATGTTAATAGGAAAATATTTAAATTTAATAAGTTTTAAACATTTATATACAGAACTGAATAAAACGATTTAAAGACTATTAATAAATTTAATTAATTCCATACAAAATTAATTAAAACAATATACATTTCCAGATTTAAAACCCAGAACAGCCTTGACTCTATTGCCTGGTTTGCCAGCCTATATTCTCTTCATGTGCATTCGTCACACAGACACAATCAATGACGATGACAAAGTACGTTCTTTGTTGACCAGCTATCTTAACATGGTGAAACGCGTGGTAAAGAAACGCGAGGACTTCGAGTACTCGGTACTCTGGCTTGGTAACACTCTGCGCTTATTGCACAACATGAAACAATATTCTGGTGATAAGCCCTTCCAGATGGAAAACACTCCTCGACAAAACGAACAATGTCTGCGCAATTTTGACCTCAGCGAGTACCGCGTGGTGCTCAGCAATGTTTGTCTGTGGATTTTCAATAATATTGTCACACAGCTGAAAGACCGGATACAAGAACTCACGGTCCCGGCTCTTCTTGAACATGAAGCCATTCCCGGTTTGAACTCGATAGATACAGTAGGAAGAATCAGATCGTGTTCAATGGGTGAAGAACCTGGGTCAACTCAACATAAAATGGACAAATTCAAGGAAGAATTAGACAATATTTACACAACGCTACAGTACCATGGCATCGAGCCATTAATTATTGCGCAGATTTTCAAACAACTGTTTTATTTCATGTGTGCTACTGCGCTCAATAATCTTTTATTAAGGAATGAGTTGTGCCAGTGGACTAAGGGCATGCAAATTAGGTAAGAAAGTTGTTTGATGCTACACAGAAAAAAATGTTTGGAGTTAATAACAAATTAATTAATTGATTTTTTAATTAAAGTATTACGCTGTTTGTAATGTATTATATTAATGTACTATTTTATAATAATTATTTTTATTGTTAATTTAAAATATTCATGTTATTTTATGTTTAATTAAAATGTCGTTATGTGTATTATTAGAGAGTTTAATTGAATTAACATTTTCTCATTTCAGATATAACCTGAGCCATTTAGAACAATGGGCTCGTGACCAATATATGAATGATGCTATTGAGGCTCTTGCACCACTGATTCAAGCATCGCAATTATTACAAGCACGTAAAACTGACGATGACGTGCAGTCTGTTTGCGATATGTGTATCCAGCTTACCGGTAATCAGATTGTGAAGATTCTAAATAATTACACTCCTGCAGATGACTTTGAATCTCGAGTACCAGTTTCGTTTATCAAGAAAGTGCAAGATAAACTTAAAGAACGAACTGAAAATAACGACCAAGTACGATCCTTATCTTTATTTTAAAAAACAATATTGATTCTTGCATTTTACAATTTAAATGAAATTAAATGATAAATTATAAAATGTACAATATATTATTATTTATCATAATAATTATTAAAATTAATTTTCATTAATTCATATAAATTAACATGAATATTATATTAGTTTTAAGATTAACAAAAATTATTTCATTTCAGTTATTGATGGATTTGAAATACTCCTTCCCTGTAAGATTTCCATTCAGTCCATCGAACATTCGACTCGAAGACATAGAGGTACCCGAGATATTCGACCTACCGCAGCTGAAGAAAGTCTAAAAGCTGGCAAATTAACCCTTACCATTATTTTTTCTCGAATAATCAGATAGTCGTTGATTTATATGCGCAGATCCTGTAGCCAGCGTCAAAGTACCTTTTATAATCGTATTTTTTTTTTACACGCGTCATTTATATTCCCAACATGATTCGACATAGTAACTGAACGCCATATATATAATCATTTAGTCAAGGAAAAACTGAAGAAAAGATTTAATGGCCTTTTATTTTTAACCAAACTATTTAACACAATAAAATACAATCTAGAGCTTAGAGTGGAATTAATTGTACATTTGTTTGCTGGATTATGTAAAAAAAGAAACTAGTAAATTGTATTATAACATGAGGAGAAGAAACAAGTTTACTTTTCTCTCGAATTTTCTTCGCTTGTAAATTCATTAATTTGTCGATATGATTTCGTCCGAGCGAAACGAGAGTACAAGGAACTAGAAATTAAGCGATGAAAGTGCATTGTAAAAAAGCAGATTTAAGAGGGAAGCAATTATATTTGTAAAAAGCGAGGAGAGAGAGTTATATTTTGTGATACGAGAAGGTCAATGGGAGAGACCGAATAAGGGCAAAGGATTGAAGCGTTTACGAGTGTTAAATTATATTAAATTATGATGACTATGAAATTATAAATCATTTATATGAACGTGGATTATGCGGGAGCGTTTCGTGAAGCGTTAAGTATTTTTTCCGTGCCATTCGAGATGTCGAAAATGAACGCATTCAATGAATCACTGTGAAAATGTAATTATGACTCTTAAAACAATGTTTTTTAATTAATTTTTTTTATTTTTATTTATTTTAGTTTTTTTTTGGATCATTTCAGACAAAATCATTTTGTTCCTACGAATAAAGTAATGTATCGTTAACAGATGGCTTATTTTTTTATTTTCATTTAATCATAGAATGAATTTACTAAAATGTTAGATGAATTTAATAATTTTAATTTATTTTATTAAAATATATATATAAATGCGGTCACTTATGAATTTTTTGAAACAATGATGTTTGTTCTTTGCATGTGGTAATTTAAATATTAAATGTTATTAAAAGTATTTATTAAATTGTGAAACAAGTTTTGTGAAAAAACATATATAAAAGAATTATTAAATTTATAAGAAATTAAATAAATTAAATAAAAACAAATAAAATGAAACTCCATTTATAATTTTATTAAATATTTTAAGTTTATTTTCAAATTGTATAAACTGTAATGAAATATTAAGAAATTTCTATAATTTATTTCATCTTTCTAATTTAATTAATATAATTCGTATACTTTTACTGATTAATTTTTAAAATATAATTCCTGGCAGTTTTTCAATGATTGGTGTATTATTATAACCAAATTTTAGTGTCATTAGAAGTGTAAAACGATCAACGTTTTACATTGTTTTTTATTTTTAATTCTATTGAAATAATTGATTAAGGCACTATAAAATTGAAATGAACTGAGAAAAGGCTTCAATTTCCCGACTGGTATGTTCTACTTGCGAATAGTAGTATTCTTGTTTTAATTTGTGGACTTCAACTCGCCCTGTATTTGTTCCAATGGTCTGAAAGTATATTTTGAATGTTTAATATATACTCGAATGAATTAAAATAATGCGTTAAGTCAATTGAATTTTTAAATTTATTTTGTGTTTTTATATTTTACCAAATATTGATCATTCAAGTCTCTCGTCACATTACACGGTGACAATTGCATAGATGTGATGTGACCTCTTTTTATTACATTCAGTGTTTGAAACGGTAGGATGTCGCTGTTACCTAAATCCCATATGTGGATTCTGAAATACAATTTTGACAAAATTAAAATAATACTTCAAATATTATTTACAACAAAATAATATTAATAAATAATCAATTACAAGTTACTACAAATTATAATTTATTAAACCGTAGTAATTCAATAAACATACCTAGATTGGTTGTCTAAAACATATATATAAAATGGTTTTGACTTCGACCACTGTATCGTTTGAATTGGAGCAAAATAATTTTTCACTTTCAGTTGTAGTAAAGATTGTTCTACATTGGATGAATGAAGACGTATTGTGCCATCTATACAACCAACCTGCAAATATATATTTTATGATTTATTTAAATAATTTATTTTATTAATTTAAAAGAAAACATATGCGTTATGATTTTATAATTATTATTGTAAATATGTTTCAAACTTTTTTCTTTACCATGAAATAAGATTTTTCAAATGGACAAGTTTCAATGCAGGTCGCTCCACCGGATAAATCTAAAATCATATCAGATTAATAATATTTATTAATTAAATGAAACAAATATTATGTTATTAATATATGTTACTGCATGCAAGCTTATTATATATTATTTTCTTAAATTAGTCTATTGATTATACCAATTGAATTAGATTTATAAACTGTTGGACTGATTTTTGTTCCAATGCAGGTTGTATGCATTACATTGTTCGTGTTTGTCGCAAGATAAAAATTATTGAAATTTACGCTATCTGTTTTCATGTGCTTAAATTCACACATCACATCTTTACTGTAAATTGAATAAAT
>JABFOX010000202.1:0-19531 GCA_022817665.1 Axea sp. ZL-2020
ATATGTTAATTTATCGTAATAAAGTTAAAGGCAAAATCGGGATTGATAACGTTAAGAAATAAGTGGCTCCAAGGTGTACCAATGTTGCTATTCAGTTAATCGAAATTTGCTCTATATTTGCTTTATAGTGTAAAACAATAATTAACAAGCCATTAATCAAATATAAAATTGTTCAAAATAACAATTATTTTTTTTTATATTTTATCGTTTATTTATATAATTTAATAATGTTTATTTATGTAGTTTTTTATTTACTAACATATGCTTTTTATTCATATATAATTACTCTTAAATTTTTATGCTATGTTTTTTTTTCAGAAACGCGTAATGAAAACTTTGCTAAAGTTTATAATAAAATAAACTTTGATATTTTATTGTATTTTCTCATATGCGTTTAAAGTTGTATTGGAAATTTTGTTATAATACTTTCACAACTATTGTTCGGAAAACCCTAATTCAATGACACCAGATGTAGTACTTTACTTTAATAGAATTTCTGCAATAAAGTTTACTATTTATTTTTTAATTTCTCAGAGACAAGGGAGGACATAATATTATATCTAAAGAAAAACATATAATTGTATTTAAAATATACTGCTTTTTTTACATTAATGTAATAAATAATATTACATGTTGTTATGTAAACGCTGAATAATTATAATATAATTTTGAAATAGTAATATGAATTCATGGAACAATATATGTAAATAAACTGATGATTGAGATATATATATTTTAAAAGAAAGTTTCGTACTGTAATATTGATATATATTATTAATAAATTTAATCGTTTATGAGCAAATTTTATTAGATACATATTCCAAAATGTATTAAAAACTTTTAAAAGATTATTATTTAATATTCGAACATTGATTATGGAAATATATTGTAGAAATATACACATCATACATTTCTACACATATATTTTATGTACATTCTACAGTTTGAGATAATTTCTTCAAAAATTAAAAGTTATTTAAGCGAGATTTGAAGTATTTCATATTTATAACAGTTATGAAACTGTTATAAATTATATTCAGTAATTATTCGTGCTGATACAAATTTCATTTCAACGAACCATTCCTGTAAAGTAGGGTATTATGGACTGCTTATAAGAAAAGTTGAAAATCAAAACTATGCTGCTAATTATTAGGAAAAAACTATAATATATTCATATTACGTACTTGTTTAATCATTAATATGCGCATTAAAAATATGATATCTTTTATCACGAAAAGCATTTTAATTGATTATACAAGAGTAAGTTTTAGTATTATTTATTATGCTATATAAACTGAACGCATCAATTAAATTAAAATAGTTAATCAGTTTAATATTTAATTTAACTAATATATTTGATTAATAGGTTAAAGAAAATATTTACTGAATAATATATTATAATTTATTATAATCCACAATATGAAAAGATATATGAAGATAAATTAAAATAAAGTAAAATATTATTAATTATAAGAATTATATATGTTATTTATTATTTATCATAGGGCATAATATGATAAAAGTATCAATTAATGGGAAAATTTTTGAATTTATAAATCATTTATTGAATTTTAATGTTTTGACCAAAACTGATTTAATCACTTAATATGCCTGTGATACCATATTAGAAAGTTTTACGTATGTAATATCTAGTATAAAAATTGACATTAAATTGGATTTAACAAAATTATATTTAATTCAATAAAATTTAATAATGAAAAATGAACGGCATAATTATGATATAATACAAAGACAGATCATGGTAAGATTTAATAGCAATTAGTCTCAATCTTTATTAATAATCTCAGTCTCATTCAAACAAAAATAAAAAAAAAACACTTCAAATATATTTTGTCAAATCAAAAAAAAATGTTTACAATGGAAAAATAAAATAACACAATACTTGTTCTGAAAATGTTAAAAGAAAAATTCTAAGTAGAGAGAAGAAACTAGAGTTAAGTAACCATCGTTCGAAATTTTCTTTTACTTTTTCGAAGTAGAAATGCTTATTTTGTAAATGGTATAATAAATGTAAGCGCTGATGTAAAAATAAATTTACGTTTAGAATTATAGGCACCTACATAGAATATCGGAACATTAAATAAATATATTTCTATTGAGCAATTATATTATATTGAGTTTTGTTATAAACATAGTTTTCAATTACTGCATGTCATAACTTTGAAACAGCTAACTCATGTACAAGAATGCCGTTGATATCGATTCATGTACGATGTTTGTTGTTCATTGGATGTACGGAAGAATCAACTTCAGGTATTAATGTAATGAAAATGCAATTATTATCATATATTGCATCGTATTATCTAATACACTGCTGCTAAATCTATATTCATATTAATATTATACATAACATTTAGACATTTATATCAATATCAATACTTTTATATGAAAAAATATTTTATTTCGTAATATTATTTATTTGTGTATTTTATATCATAAACGTTATTCATTTTTTAAACAAAAACTTGTCAATTAAATAGAACAATCAATTTTTAGTTTTATAGTTTTACTAAATTATTTAAAATTAGTCTTGTTATGATTTTATTATATTACGTATATTGTGTATTATATTACGTACAAGGCTCAGTGAGTAATTTATTTACCTAATACGAGATTAAATTCTATGGTTTATAAAAAATCGTGTTCTGTCAAAATACCGGGATTAACATATCATTATAAAGTAATATTTGATGTAAAAATGTCATTTGAAATAGTATTAATTTTAAGAATAACGTGAGAAAAATATGGCAAATTTTACCGCAGTTGGATCTGTAGGTAAATTTGACATAAATTCAGCCATAGCAAACGTATAATTTTCGCCATAAAAAATTGAAACAGATTTTCATAAATATAAAATTTTTTATTTGATTGATTTTAAAATAATATCTACAATCGAACAATTTAAATTTTCGTTTGATTTCCAAACTTCTAAAATATGTATTGCGCGAAAGTTGATGTTTGATAAAATATATCAATCTAAAGTAATGTAATATAAACATTTTTTGGATAAGTTCAGTTTCACATATCAGTTTTTTTAGAAATTTATTTGCTTTTTAGAACTAATCTATCAAAAATAAAACTATAATTGATATATAGTTAGTTATTTAGTTTAGAATTTGTTTCCTACAATATTTACAATTTATTATATTATATTTTATTAGACATTCTATTTGTATATGAAAAAATATATCTTATCAGTATTTGGCATTTGTTTATGAAACTCCTGCCAGATATATATCGGAGCAATTTTTCATTGTAGTTAATACGCTGATTTTTTCTTCATAACTATACTATTTGTCAAGTAAGGTGTTTAATTTTTTTTATTTCTTACCTATCATAATTTCTTAATATAATTTATGAAGAAATATTTTGTTAACAGTTATTGGAAATAATATTTATTGGAAGATCAAATATCGAACTACATTTTTATGTGCATAAATATTACACAATACTCAGTTTTTTGTTTACATTTCCAATTAAAGAAATTATTTTTTCCAAAGCTCAATAATACTATACTTTTTTGATAAATTATTTTTATAAAAAAGAAAAATAAACTATGATTGAAATATCAAAAAACGTCAAAAGATCATTTAATCAAAAGTTCTCTAATTTTTCATTTTCATTGTCGCTTCATAATTTTTTATCTGTTTCAGCATATAAATTCTCAAGAGAATAATATAATTTTATTGTTGAATCCATTTGGATTTAACGCTGAATCAATATTCAATAGTTGGTAGATGTATATGGATACTATACTTTTATTGCCAAATCAGAAGCTTCAATTATATATTAAGTTACATGTTTCAAAAGTCATGAATATTCAACATAAAGGGAGCAATAATTCTTTTAATAAATGTTTCAAACTTCGAACGTTGCTTGCATAATTTCTAATAATACTTTATTAATATATTTTTGGTTAGTAATAATTGAGTTATTCATTAAAGAACCGTATGTATTAAATTAACTATTGTAATTATTATTAAAATATTAATGATTTAATCACTGAAAATATATGCTTTGAGTTTTGAATAAATATAAAATAAATATATGAAACATACAAAATAAAATAAAATTTATTATGTAAAAAATTTGTATGCTGGACGTTGTCTTAGAATTTATACATAACGACTTTATTACTTTTAGAATTATAGCAATGAATTGTGAACATTTATTAATAACAAAAATAAAAGTAATAACAATTTAAAATAATTTTAAAACATATCTCGCATTTTCTGCTGAAGAATTTCATTAGTTTAATCTAATGAATAGTGAAAAAAAGTTAAATCAAAAATATTAATAATTTTATAAATGTACACTTTTTTTCAGTTTTCAAGTTTTTAATCTTATTTTATATTCGAACAAATTTTAGTTATTCACAAACCTTATAAATATTATTATAAATATTTACATTTCTTTATTGACTTATAAATAAATGTTTCGTGTGATTTATATAAACGAATTTATGAAATTGTAGAAAATATGTAGAAAACAAAATGCCTGAAAACTAAAACAATTAATATGCCTCATAACATTTCCTAATTTGTTTTTTATTTGTAATTTACAATATATTTAACAAATAATATGTATAGACAGACAATAAGTAATTTACAATAATACCATCAGCATTATGTTTTACTGTATTTATTCATGAATATTATTTTAAGCTAATACCAGTGATCGACAACGTATAATTAATGTTGAATTCATTATTTAGAAATTGTTGAAAACATTAAGAAAATAAATAAGAAAAATATTTGTATTGATAACAACACGGAAATATTAAATACAATTTTTTACTTTATATTTATACGTTGTGTTTTCTTCGGTGAACAAACATTTCAATACTAAAAAATATACAAATTTTAAAAATAACAGATTATGATATCAATTTCAATACCATATAATTATGTTAAATTGGTGAGTCCTATAAACCGCATATATTTCTGATCGACGTGATAGGTTTGTTGCGGGAACATTCTATCAGGTTTCGAGTGAAATCAGGAACATAAGGAAGCTTTTATTCCTGTTTCACTGCAGCATTACTAAAGGGAACAATTTCATCTAAAACCTGTTTAACTCTAGAAATACTTCACTTTCTCGTTCAACAAGATAGGCGTTGAAAAAATTTAACAGATTTTTCTTCGTAATCAGAAAATAAAACATAGTAATCAAATTCTAAGACCTTTTATATGAAACAGGTTCCCATTTTATGAAATTAAAATATTTTCATAATATTTTATAACTATTTATTTACATGAATAATGTTTTCAAATTAAATAATTCGCAAATAATTTTATTGCATACATAATTAAAATAATTGATATCGGAAATTATAGATATTAAAAAGAATTTTAAAAATATAATCAGCATGTTGTTTTATTGTAGATTTGGTAATTCTTTTATTGTTCGGAAGTGGTTTTGGTCTTTATGACATTTAATTCAATAGTTACTTTTTCTTTCCGATTGCCAGGATAACGATATTCGATTGATAAATCTCAAACTGCTCAAAGAAATGAACGAATGGGAAAGTGTTTTTTAAACTTTTAGATGTTTCTATCAAAAGCTTGGAAGAAAGACAAAAAAAATATGCATAACTAAATAATACTTAATTCTTTATTAGTTTAATTAATTATTTAATAATTTTCATCGAATTTGAATATACTAATTTTTATTGTTTGAATAATAAAATACGAATGTTCCGGTTAGCTTCTACTTAGCGATGCACAGTAATTTTTAATCCTATTTTGTGGTATACCAAAGGAATTATGCTTTAACGCATATTACAAGAGAGATGTATATAGGTAACTAGACCACAAAATAGGAGAATACCGAAATTTCATTAGAATCGAAGGCAAACATCATAGCTTATACCGAGATGCTTCATCTTATCACACTATAAATTAAATTGAATAAAATTGCCTTTTAAAAAGATTGCACGTTAATTTGTATAAAAAACTAAGTTTTTATGGAAATATCATATTTAGTAAAGCATCGAATAATTTATAATTTATTGTTTGTAATTTTAATTATGTCACATTTTATTTTACTGACTATACGCATAAACAATTTATCAAACGTTAAATCACAAAGGAACAGATTCGCAGTAGCATATGTACATTTTATTAATTAATAATAAATTTAGATAAAATGTTTATAGTACGTTAAATTATATACAGCCGTAAAAAACAACAATTCTGCAATGATGACGTTCTGAAGCCGATTGATTAAACCTTTCGAAGATTGGCAGTATGCCACGCTTCTCAAAAAACAAGGCGATTTGAGTGCTAAATAGATTCCGTATCGATTTGGTCTTCGTTTCCCCCTCACTATTTTTTCCAAAATTAACATCTAAATTGTTTTGGCAGGGTGTACACAAGCCATCTGAAAATCGAAATCTGGAATTCGAAGGTTTTGCTTTAGCTCTGTGCAATCCATTCGAATCAATTTAATTCTTTTACATTATCCTATATTTATATAAATACTCAATTATCCTCTTTTATGTAACTGTATATAAAAGTTAAAATATATCAATAAGAGAATTTAATACCATTAACGATCATTGAGTGACAAAATGTTATTTATTCATGCCTGAATTAATTATAATATGGTATTTTGAAATAAAATTTCAATTTAATTGTATGCAAAAGCTTATCAATGAATAAATTTTTTGCACACCGTTACGAAAATTGTTTATCGAATAAAACACAATAAAAACATGAAGAATAAGGTACTTTCAAATGTAACGTGCTTGTATATAAATATATGTATTTAGTCGCTAATCATATTTAATAAATATATCTGGTATTATTGAAACGAATAAACAAAATTCAATATTAAATATCTTTCTAAAAATATTGTCTAACATTAAAAGTGTTATATTTCTTATTCTTCTCAGTTTATAACATGATAAAGTACATTTATCTTATTTCAATTTATTCATTTAATTTGATATTTCACTAAACGAATGAGCTTTATTAACAGAGTAAATATTTAACAATATTTTGAATTAAAATTGATTTTAAAAATATTAAGATTACAGTTGAATAGTAAATTATAAGATCTAATTACTCTAAACTGTACTTTTAATGCATTATTGTGTAAATGCCATTTGAATGTTTTATTCAGATAAAATAAATATTTAAAAAGAATGTGATAATATAATCATACACTTAATATTTGTGATTTAATAATTTAATTAAGTTTTAATTGTTTCTTAATTTTAATAATTATTTTAATTAATATGCATTTCGTTTATATGATAAGATGCTTGGAAGTATCTCTCAAAAGCATCGTGGTTTCTTGCACACACCTGTGCATAATTATCAATAATGATGAAGCTAAATATATTTATTTTTATTTTATCCAATACGTAGATTTAAAAATAAAATCATTGTTTTTTTTCAATATAATTATAATTAAGCTTGTATTAAGAAACATGCATTATATTTATTGTATCTCGCATGGTCGTGATATTAAAAAGTAAATAATTGCAACGTGGATGCAAGACGTATAAATTCTAAGAGAAAGATTTGGCACTGACCTCGCACAAAACAGAAATTTGTGGAAGAACGCCCCAGCAATGCGCTTTTTGATATTTCAACTGTACTTTATATACGAATTGTAGACATGAAATTTGTCTGAATTTTATTTTCATTCGTCAATATTGTTGAAAATTTTCAATTTACTTAATTTATCGAATTGGAAGTGAAACAATTTTAATTTTGCTCAAAAATAAGTATGCTATTTATGAAATATTAATATGATATCAAGTGTTAAATGAATTATGCACTAGGCTATAAAAATACTTCTGAACAATCTGGAATATTATGAATAATAAATAACATTAACTAAGTTGTTTAATAATTTAGATTTATTTATTATAATTTAAAACAAATAAATTTACATTTATTGATGGCAATTTTATTCAATAAATTAAAACATTGATCCAATTGTTTAATCATTGGATGATAAATACAAAAGACTTGTCCAGCGGATTCACGAAATTATTCACAATAATTTTTTCGATTTCATACGACAGTTTAATTGCATATATATATTTTTTTAATACTAAAATTTGCACACCGTTTTAATAAATTTGAACTATCAAATAACCAACAAAACACAGTTTTTAAAAACAATAATATTAGTTTACAAAATTCATTTAAATTCGAATTAAATCTTATTGAGAATATTTGTGAGTTTCCCTTAGAATTAAAATAAATATTCATAGTTTTGTTAAAAAACATTTCTTGCGATGTTATTTGTTACTTACATAAAATTGGTCTAATTTCAGTATTCCTCAAGAAGTGTAATCACAGTCATTTTATAATGAACAAATACAATCATTAATTTGTGCAAGTATGACATTAGTTTAATTATACAAATTAAACTTATAAAAGAACAGCTTAGTAATAAATGTAACTTGATCAAAAATTGCACGTTGCTTATATAAAGTACATAGTAAACACATGTACTATGGCGTAGAATTGATATATATATAGGTATGCAATAATGAGCATACAATTTTCCGTCGGTGTTACAAACCATTTATACACTCAGTTAACCATAATTTAGTTAGCGAATAAATTTAAAGACATTAGCGACACAGCTAATCAGTTTTATGTTACCTCTTTCGCACTTAATTCGAATATTACTAATTAACCGTAACTTTGCATATTTATGGAACAGAAGGAGTATGTACATCTACATAGATTAAGTGTAAACTTTGCAAGAACAGTTTCATATTATACAACGAATCGAAGACTATTTTATACAATGTATGTAGTGCATAATAGTATACCGTGTGGTTACTGCACCCGAGGGATTTTGAATTCGAAGGTGCCTCTTTTCACGAGTATGGAAAGGTTGTTTTAGCCAACAGAAGCTATGCCACGCGGACCGAGTAATGTGGTAACGCATAACGTCCGTCTTGCTCATAGAGCCGTCATTAATAATTGTTTCATCATGTATGAAACAAGAGATTTAGTGAACCAAACATTAATCCCACGAACGGAATTTTATTCAAATCGCCAAAGAACCTCTGTTGATTTCCGAATTTCAAATAATCATTCGCATTCTGCCGAATTAATTTTAACTTAATATCCAATTTTTGTTGATAATTGCAATTCATCAAATATTTAGTTACGCGTTTAATATCATCATTGAAATTAGGTTGCCAGTTTGTAATTTATGTTCAAGCGAATATAAATTTGTTATGTAAGTATGGGTCTGTTTTGTTTACGAAGATTTTGTGACAAAGTATTCGTCTCTCAGCGATAAAATTGAACGGAAACGTGCACTTCACGACTTATCGGGTGAAATTATATTTTGCACTTTCTTTTTTGTCAATTTTTATCTTAATGTCTAATTCACAGTCATTCTTGAATTTTTTACTTTAAACGGAGAGAAGAAAAGTACTAAAGTCAAAGGTGCCGTTACTCCTGCACGTAGTAGGATCGAATTTGCGAAATAGTTGTGTACGAGAGTTGAATTTCTGACGAGATAATTTGAGGATTCAAGAGGGAAAAATGATGGCAAGCTGTGAAAACGAGGAGGAGGATGAGAACTAGAAGATGTAAAAAGCACTGGGGCCCCAACAAAACGTACGACGCGAATTTCGAAAAGGTATTGAGAAGAAAAGGCTCGTTAGTTCGAAGTTGGCCAGCGGTGCAAATCTCAGTGTAATTCTCAGTCACGCTGAATCTCGAATCTGCGAACAACTTTGAGTTACAGTATACGTGCGGTTACGTAGAGAACAATCAAAGAGTATTTCCTAGGGACAAATGGCCAGTGTTTCAATTATATATGTTACTTCCCACTTGCACAGAAAGCCAAAAGTTTTTTATTTCTTTTTTTTTTTTAATGATTTTATTTATATTTATTTCGATTTTAAATTATACAAACATAATAGCAATTAGAAACATTATTTTCAAGAAAATATTAATTTTATTTATATTTGGAATAAAAAAAATCAGTCTCATGTTTATGTATAGCATTACATATTTTTTAAAGATAATTCTTTGTGCTTTATTTGTTTTATATCTTTTTAACAAATTTGGTTTGTATTTAAAAAGGTAAAAACTATTGTTATATTCAGAAATTCAGTAATGTTCTTCATTCGTCAAACAGTGTCATTAACTTGTATGTAACATTACAAAAGTATCTCGAATAATGTTAATTAATTCACTTGAGTTTTAAATTTAATATACAAAATATTGTATATATTCTAAAAATTAAATTAAAATTAAAAGGAACGATTTCAGTAAAGCAGTAAACCATGGCAATAAAAACAGAAAAAATGATATAAATTCATAAAACTCAATAAAAATACCATTTCAGAAATATTAAAATATACAAGTATCATTAATAAACTGTATTATATTACACAATATTAAATGAAATACATATATTTCATCAGAATTTATTCTTGTGATAATTTTTCTTATACAAATGCTAACAGTGTAATTAGATCTATAATTATTTATAATAAATGTTTTCGTATAAATAATCTAATAAAAATTCTAAATTTTAATTAACTTAACAAATTAAGGCGATTAATAAAATTATTACATAATCTGAAAGTAAATTTAATATTATCAGATTTCCGTATTAATTTTCAAGCGAAGAAGATGCATTGAATAAATAGTTATAGTATATTTAACGTAAAAAATAATTTGGAAGAATGAAATAATTTTTAAAAAATTTTTGTAAATCAAAAGCGAAGTTGTTACATGATATAGTATTGAATATGCATAAAACAATATCGAATTTACGTGAAATAATATAAAAGTGAATGTTTGGTAAAAAATCTACGTTAAAATCATATAGAAACAGCAGAATACTGACACAATAGTTATATAAAATTAATGTTGTTTTTCGACGATGGCAAAGTGTATTTTAAAATTGAGTTCATAGTGACTAAATCAAAGAAACATACATTAAAATTTATTAATAGGGTTTTTATCTTCACTATAGAAATAAAAATATTACGCGAAACATTAAAAAAATGTTTCAAATACATCCGCAATATTTTCAAAAGTTCACCGAGCACATTCGTTTAAACGTAGAAAATGTAGCAACTTTGAAATTTGAAAAGGTAACCCACATGTTTTATTGCAGATTTGGATTTTTAATCAAGAACCATGTAAGCTTTATCCAAAACATTCTGCGAATTAGAAAAATTACGTACAAAATCTTAAATTTTATAGTGCTTAATACTTCAACTGTATTATGCACGTACCTTTATATTTAAGGATTTAATTATTTTCCAGTATATTTATTTGAAAGACAAATCAATAAGTGTATCGGTGTTGAAAATCATCAGTTTAAGCATTTATTGTAATTTAATTGTGAGGCACGAAGGAACTGACTGAAAACAAGGAACCCAGAAGTGAGAGGCGATGAGAATTGCCGAAATATAGCACCCCAAAGGGAATGGAAAACTACTGCATCCACGTTTTTGTTCCTGGGTCACTCTAAATAAATCTCTTGAAATACTTCTCAAGTACTGATATAGAACTAAACAAATCATGAGGAGAAGCAGCAATGTTTCAATCGAAATATGACCGTGGAGAGCTTTTATTCCGGCTTCACTAAGGACAATGCGTATCCATTGTTTAACTTTACACTAAAAGCAAGACCATCTATCACATGTTGTGGAAGTATTTTAGGCAAAAAGTGGTATTGTTTGTCGTAAATCAATTCTGGAATGAACTGAGACCGGTTTCAAACAGAAAATTCAAAGTTAACCCAATTTCATCGATTACAGCGTCATCTGCTACGAATAAAAAATAATGCTTTGAACAAAATCGATATAGTTTTTTTTTCGTAGCATTTGACTTTGTATTAAACATTTTTCTATTTGGCATTTTTAAGTTGTCTCTTGTCCATCTCCCAAGAAGCGTAGATTACTGACTAAGTTTTGATCAGGTTGTGTAAATTGAAAATATTAAGGATTCATTTACAAATCTTCTTCTAGTATTTAAAAATACCAAGTATTTCTGGATCACCGTATCAGATATAAAATATTTTACCTATGGAATTACTGGGGAAATGTATGTGTTGAACCAATGTAATATAAATTCAGAAAATGCAAATGATTATAATATTATGATTAACAGAATAAAATGAATGATTCAAATCCAAATATATATTATAACTCTTATGTTATTATTTAAAGAATTTAACATAATATTTAATCTTATGATATTTAAAATATTAAAACTTTTAGCATTATTTTGAAGAAATTAAATCAAAACTAATTTCATTCAGCAATATGTAAACGAACAATTTCAAAGTTGGTCTCCTTTTGTCCACAGAATTGTACAAACAAATTAAAAATCATATAATATGTATTCAGTATACATGTTGAATATACATTGTACGTAGAGACAAACTGGAGTTCACTTTTTTTGAACACTAAGTCAAAATTGATTACAAGAAATATTATAAATATAGTTTGTTTAATAATTATTGCCTTAAATTATTTTGGAGAAGTAGTTAGAAATCGATGTTATCTAAGCAGTTTTTTTATAGAAGAACAAAATAAGAAAATATGAGGAAGAAACAAGTTTTATAATAGATCTTATTCACGAAATAACAAAAACAAGAATTTGAATTTAAATTAAATTTTACAAGTGAAGATCATTAAAAATTGTATTCACATTAAATCAGATGTGAGAAGTAATATTATACATAAGTTTTCTGTTCTATGTGATTTTCTATCAAATCAATCAAAAAAAGGGAATTGTTACAAATATTCAAGTCTTATATCCGACATCCAGTCTTATATGAAATATATTTATGGAATTTTACGTTAAATCTGATTCACTCGGAATTTTTTGACAGATTATTCAGATAAAGAAAAAAAAATTTTAATTTGGCTTTCTTCAATCTACTGTTACGTGGACGCTTCTTTCAACTGTGCGATAATGTTCTCTCAATCCGATAAACTTGTCCCAAAACTTTCTTGGCTCCAAAACTGTATGCCGTGTGTAACGGAACTTTGTATGTATCTTATTGGATCCGCATGGTTAAAATAACTTAAAGCTTCATGAAACTCGACAAACCATTATTTCCACGTCGTATTGACTCTACGAAAAGTCTCACATGCATAGAACTTATCATCGCGCTTATTTGTCTAAAATTACATCGAGTTATGCAATATTCGATGCGTTTGTAATATACTTGACTGTCAGCAATTATAAATACGATAACTTAAACTTTAATATCGGATTAACCGCATTGGGTTCTTGAGTTACGAAGAAATAATTAAAAGTGTACCTTTTGCCAAATAAAGTACCTTCACGATATAATTAAAGTCGTGGATATAATTCATCTTAGACGCAAGAAGTACTTGAAGCGCTGAACGGAACATGCAGAAATCTTAACTATAAAGCATTTGCCAAAGAAGGGCAGCAAAGTAGCCTGCAGATGGCACATTTAATAAATGAAATTAAATTCGCCTAAGCGACGCCACCCCTCACGAATTGGATACAAGAAGACGTTATCTAGAAGATTTTGCATGTCATATAGTGGATATTATCACCTTAGTTTCTCCAGTGCAATGTTGGAACAGCTGCGATTTCATTGAAAATTTACACATCACTGGCAATATAAGTACTTTTCTTGTTCAATATAATCGCATTGAGGAGGATTATTTTAGTTTTCAAAATCATCTCTCCTTATTTATTACACGATAAGCCAGCGAAAGCATTGTCTGTTCCTTCGTTCATCAAAACGCAGACTTCGAACAA
The DNA here is from genome assembly GCA_022817665.1 of Axea sp. ZL-2020. Taxonomy (NCBI): domain Eukaryota; kingdom Metazoa; phylum Arthropoda; class Insecta; order Hymenoptera; family Scelionidae; genus Axea; species Axea sp. ZL-2020. The sequence continues at coordinate 13,776 of JABFOX010000202.1, forward strand.
TTTTAATTGTGCAAAACGTAGAATTAACATAGTTAATTGATTGTGGGATTAACTAAAGGCAATTATACGGCGGAATAAATTGTAGGAATGTGCGATAATTTATTGAATTTATTATCGGTCTTAACAAGAAAAAGATATTAAAATGGATAAGGTAAAAAACTGAAAGAAGCGCGAAGTCATAAAGACGTTGAAACCTAACAACTTTTTGCAAATGTTTGAGGACGAATCCGCATTGATTTGAAGGGTGAATGGAAACCAGAACTAGTGAAAAGGATGAAACGAAAACTTTTTCTCAAAGCTGTTGATCGTCTTTTTTATAATTATATATAGTCTATATGCATTCTAAAGTTTCATAGTTGTCAGAAGTCGCCTTTTCAATAAGTTTATTGACTAAACGAAAACCTTACTTCTAAAAGTTAGATGATTTAATTTATACTTTTTCTGTCTTAAACTATTTTCAATACGCCGACTAATAATTATTCGGTTACTATGTTTAGTTGTAGTAAAGAGTTAATAAAGTAATCTTAAAAACTGATTGAAATAAAATATTTTGCAGTGCATGAGATTTTAATCATTTCCAAATAAGATATGTTATTCTATTTCATTACACTCGTAACGGAGGATTTGCATTCGACAATTCGTTTTTGATTATCGAAGAGCGCGTTCCACCGTTCATCAGAAATTTGTTTTTCGAACAAACGAAACACATTTTGTAATATAAATTTTTCGCGAAATCTGGATCGTGTAATCCTAAATGTCTACTATATTGGCTTTTCATTTTTGAACATCCGAGCGATGTGAAAGCTTTTTTCTGTCAACAGTTTAAATGTTCCTGCATTCGTATCAAATGCTTATTATCCGTTTGCTTTTACACAAAAATAATGCGCTGAAATGATTCGTCGCATTTTCATAAGTGACCGACACACTTTTGTGTCAGCGAAAACAAAAACATCCATTAAATATTTATGATCCCCGAAAAAGAACGATAATTTCCTCGCCTTATCTACTTCCGAATTTTAATAAAACGCCTTAATAAGAAATCTTAGGAAAAAATATATTATAATAATGCAACAAATGATGAAAGTTGTCTTTTTCTCACGGTGCTCGGGTGCATTAAGATGCTGTAATGCATCTCGTAAAGACGATGTTCATGGTAGCATAATATGATGCAAAGTAGGTAAATGGATGAAAAAAGTTTAATCGACAGTGCTCCGATCGCACTCGATATTTACTCTCCGTTCGTATCTCCTTAAAATCAGTGAGCGTCCAAATAAAATCTCTTTTTAACTGTACTATTTCTTGGGCGCCTCGAAAATAACTAAGAATCAGCGATGCGTCCGATGTGCTCGATGCGCGGCTCGCGTTTCTCCAAATGCATCAAAGTGGCCCTCAGTTTCAGATAATTTATTTAAAACTGGTCCACTCTTTGTCAGGGAACGAAAATCCTTCACATTGCTCCTGAATCTGTTTCGCGGAATGAACAGCATCTGAAATGTTGCATCGCGAAGTGTTCTTTGTATTTGTAGATTCATGCAGCACAGTAGTTGAAAAAGAAATCCTGAAAAGAGAAGCACTGACGCCGCTACAAGTAAGTAATTTCACTCGTACGCCGTTGCTATTTGCACTTCTAACCGTTTTACTCTGTGTTTTGCCTTTGTCAAATAAGTTTCCAAAATATATACCTTGAATCTCTTCGACTTTAATCAGAGAAATTAACTTATTCTGGTTTGCATTTGAATTTCATCGTGAGGCGATGGCTCAATACAAATATTTTGTATTCCTTCTGTTATGTACTTTTTATTCTTATTATGCAAACGTTTTTAAATTCGATTCTGCTAAATTTAATTATAATGCACAGCTTTAACGTAATAAATAGTTTCAAAGTAAGTAATATAATGTTTTACAGTTTCAAATTATTTTATTTAAAGGATGTTTCTTAAATAAAATTTAATTCTTATTAGGTAAAGTTTTATTAAAGAAAAAGAAAAAAAAAAAGAAAAAAAAGAAATGACTTGTACTCTAAATATACTCTAATTTTTTAAAATATTATAAAAATTAGTAATCGATATTGGTCCGTCGAAAACCGTACTTTTACGTTTTTTACAATTTCATATAGAAATTATAAAACTTGTTAGTCATTTTTAAAGAATTTTATTAAATGCATGAAAATATAAGTGATGAATACTATCACATTAAAATAATGATCAGTACATATATATTTACTTACTAAAAAATAAGTCATATCGGACAAATATTCAGAAGAATAAGTTTTACTTTGAAGAGTACACTTTAATTAATTTTACTTATTTCACAAAACAAGTACGTTATTTCAAGATTTCATTTCTAGATAAATAGATAACTCCACGATTTTGTTTTACATATAATATAAAATACTAATTTGATAATAGCTAATATTAGTCAGCATCAGTTTTTGATAAAAATAATATATATACAAGAACCAAGATTAATGTTACATAAGTTTTAATGTTAAATCCAATGTCTAAATTAGACATCACTTGGGAAAAAGTCATTGACAGATAATAACAATACTAGTTATTGTCGTTTCTTCTTCTTATGTTTCAGTCATTCTTCTTAATATGTTTCATCAGCTCTAGTATACATCTGGGTAATTTAGATATGTTAATTCGGTCTTTAAAAGCACTTCTTCAAAAGAAAGTTGCAAAATAATAGTATTATTTTGTGATATATTTATTAAAAATAAATTCTTTATTTATCGTCATTCAACAGTTAAACTATTACATTATGTTAATAATATAATTAAATAGTACAGAGAATAGTTATTATACAATAAAACCATTAAAATAGTTGTACAATTTTAAGACTATCTGTATTTATTCTTTGTTACAAAACATACTGCATGTTTGGATGCATTAAATAGTATAAACGTCCACAATACATATTTGCAATAAGTATAATACAAATTATTTAACTTTATTAGACAGATCACAATCAGAAAATAGTTTAAGTATATAGTTTATCTATTAATAAGTAAACAGTATACTATGGACTATATGGATTATGATTCCCGAAAATTGTAAATGAAATATTTAATTATTCATCAATATTTATTTTGTTAGTAATAAGTAATTCCCACAGGATAAAATACATATACGCTAACATTTTTTCAGTTCTGTTAAAGAAAACACCTTTAATGGGCACTTTCTGGCACGACCTTTAGTTTCTTCCACAAATTTTGTTGGCGGCAATTTTAGTTTTAGGCACAGGAAAAATCACAAGGTTCTAAATCCGACGAATATAATGATTGGTAGATATTACTTATGGTATTTTTAGCCGTATATTCAGTTACAATTGTGAGTCTGTAACTTTGGTCGCCATGCAAAATCCATCAATTGCTTTTCCATAATTCTGACCGTTTGTTCGTGTGGAAAACATTTTTGCAAAATATTCACGCAAAAATTCATACAGAAAAATCACGGGCAATTCAAATAAAAAGTTCAAAGTACTTTATTATCATAATATACATAAAATTCTTCTATGACTCATTTTTCTTTCTCAAAGTATTCAATAAATGTTATTCAATTTCTTTCTTAATTTCAGTTTCAAAATCTCAAATTCAATACCTTGTACATTCAGAAATGACCTAGGGATATTACTGTAGAAATTTAATATGAATGTTTAATGGATAAAAGATGTATGATATAAATACGTTAATATACAAACACCATATTTCTGTATATTCTCGCGCCAGATTCAAATTGAGGCTAAGCTTCAATTCGACTTGTATATTTTTATACAGCATGAGCCACACGTCAATCCACATAACGAACAGTACCCAGTATCGCATGCTTAATCACATGTTGCGTGATAGTCAAATTTAACCTTGAGCCAGGTTTCAGTCTAAGATATATCTTCTACCACACAATCGACCACATGTCAAGCCATATGACGAATACCAAGTAGTATCGTATAACTCATAGTATGGTATGATGCAATTAAATTTAACCGTAAACCAGGCTTCAATCTGAGGTATATTTGATATTGAATTCATATCCACTATTTTAATACTATATTCCATGCAACTTCACTTCACACACCATACAGAAACATGGTTTTGTTATTCAGTGTATGATTATAATGTGCATTTTTTAAACATCCTTTATTTTTAATGCTTACAATAATTTCATATATAAATAAGTCACTTTTAATAACATTTTTACATTTCAAATAATTATATGTCTAATTGAAATTACCTTTTTATTATCGTGTTGATTTAGATAATTTTTACAAATACGCAAACACTTACGTTTATTTAAAAATATAACGGCTAACTTAATTTATTAATTATATATAAAATTAATGTAGATTTTTTTAGTAAATGTTTTAAAGTAATTTAATCGAATTATTTTTTAAATTATTTGTTGCTGTTCAGTTGATTGTTGACAATTGTTGAAATTAATCGACTCAAATTGTTAAATCTGGGTACTTCAATAAAGATTTCATTCTAAGCAGCATACAACTCAATAAATTATAGAATATGACTTGAAGTTATGAATACATTTAAAATTATCAAATTCATGTAATTGTAGTGTCTATACCAAAAGAAGAAGGTTACAAAATTATACTGCGATGGTACATGATGAACACAAGTATTATTAAAAGGCAATATCATCAGCAAACTGCATTCATATTTGGCGGTAATAAAAAAAAAAACTGAACCATTCAATGAAGATTCGTAACTCCGAATACTGTAAAATACCAATCAGCCACAAATTTTCATCGAAAATAGCATCGATATCTCTATTAAACATGTTAAATACATAGGTATCTCTATTAAACACGTTAAATACATAGGTATTTTATTCTTTTATCGATGCACTTATGGTTGTAGGGATATTACAGTCTTGTTAATTTTATTAGTCTAACGTTAAACCGTTGTGAGATTTGTTCTGGTCTAATAGTTTCTTGCAAAATGTGATCTTGTAATGATAATAAACTTAAAAATACATTGACTAATAAAATAAACATATAACCGTAGACCTACATTTTGTTACAAAATTAAAATATGCCTGTTAAATTTTTCTATATTTAACGATAATTAGTGCTATAAGAATTTGCAACCAATTTGTATTTTTCAATAACTATAGAATGAAGCTGTATTTTTTTACTACGAAAACTGAAATATTTGTTGCAGAATAATCATAGTTGATGAATGATAAAACAAGCTAAATTCTGAGAACTTGACAATTATCCGTGACAATATCAGTGCCAACCGAAATTTCATTAAGTTTTTACATTCGTGTAAGTCGTTTATAGTCGGTTTCTTTAAATATTGACAAGGACAGAACGTCAAACTTTTTTCTGCAAGATATTTTTTTAACCAATTAAAATTAACGCTACTCAAATAATCGGAATAATACATTTTATTAAAAGAACAAATGTACGCGTCTCTAATTCATCAATTTTACAATAGCTCTACAATAACATTTTTATTAATAATTCGTATCTTTTTATTTACGGAATTTAAAATCTTATTAATCTAATTTTTTAATTATTTTGAAATATTTAAAGTTGTTTAATTTTTAAAATAATTTCGTTTAAAGTAAGTATTGAGTTTGTGAAGACGTTTATGAATAAATGTAGCCGTTAATAAATGCAAGAAACAACTAATATATATATATAAAGATATGAAACCTTAAATATTAAATGATGTGGATAAAAAGTATTTATAAAAGGCAGAATGCATTATCAATTGTGAAAAGCAGCAATAAAAAAGA
>JABFOX010000203.1:0-19528 GCA_022817665.1 Axea sp. ZL-2020
TTCCTTTTTCCCTTCCTCTTCTACTCCCCTCCCCCCCCACTTTTTTTAGTTTTCCTTTCCCTTTCTTTTATGATTTATTAACTCTTTTACAAATCCATTTTATTTTATTGCCTTCCCCTCCCCTGCTTCCTTCTCTTCATTAACTTAAAATCTTAACAAACCACTCCTTTCCCCTCTCATTTAACTTCTTTCTCATCCTTTCAACTTACACTCCCCTTCACTACCAGGATACAAATAAATCATTAAATGAGTATTAACAATGAAATTAATTAATAATATATATATTATTAATATATGAATATATATAATAAATAATTAATAATAATTATATTAACATTTTTCTACCGATGTAAAGTGTCATTATCGACCAATTACTTTATCTAGCATAAGCTGATAATTCGTGTATTCAAAGGGCTATAATTATTCATAATCTACGTAATTTTATTTGATAGTATTTATTATCATCACTGTATCACAAACAGGTTTATTGAATGTCAGTTATGGAGTTACAAACGACCACCTAATATTTCGTTTATCACCATACAATTTTGGTATGTAGAACATAAACTTCATTATAATTACTTTAAATATATTAAAATAATTATAGTTAAAATGTATATTAACATAAATATATTTAAAATCTGTATTAGCATTAAAAAACAAATATTGTATCATTAAAACTTTCTTAAGGAACGTATTAAATTACTTTAAAAAAAGTTCACTTCGTTAGATCTGGCATAAGATCAATTAAGTCATCAGAAAACAGATTTTATGAACGTATTTAGCATAAGATGACATAATATATTATGTATCAAGTATGTATATTATATATCATAAATTAATTATTTATAATAATAATTAATACATAAATAGTGAATTTATAAATTCAATGCAAAAATATTTATTAACCATAATCAGTAATTTATACAGATTTAATTGTATTCAATAATATCAAAGCTCTTACAAATGTAATCAACCAAATAAATAAATATTTTTCGCATCTTTAATTTTTTCCCTTTCTTTTTTTACATTTTTCGAAAAATGGTACATTTAGTCAGAGTATCAAATAAAAAGAGAAAGAAGAATGAGATTTTCACTTTATTACTATTAAAAAGTAATGAAGTAGAACAGACAAATTTATTTTCCGACTTGCAAATAGATAATTTATTTAAATGCATAGTAAAGATAGTAATTTTTTTACTTTACTTGAAATTGTTATACAAAATACTAATACTTATATTTTCCTCTTATTCTGAATATTTTAATATATAGTGTAATTAAAAAATTTGTCTATGAAGTATTTTTGAATCAAAAATACGGTGAGGTTGGATTTGATTAAATGATTAATAGATTTGATACAAGTTCATAAAATAATGTAACTAAAATAAAACTAATATCAATGAATTAAAATTTGTTTAAACAAGGTTACTCTCATTTTATTGTTATTATTCTCAGTTATTATCTACAGTTATTAGTCTCATATTGAGTTTTATATAAATATAAATATTATATTTATTATAAGTAGAACTGATCTATAGTGTGAAATTAATTTAAGGTGGATGAATATTTATCAAAACGTAATGAAACAAATTTTGAGGGAATATGATATTGTGATTATCTTATTTTACAATTTCTTCAATGCAGAATTTCTCCTAATTTTATATTTCCAGTCTGCATAGATTTAATCAGTAAAATTGATATATATGTTTATTATATATTTCTATATTATTTTAACTTGTTCTGTGTATATATATGTATAAAAAAATGTTTTGTTTTTTATTTGTTAAAGAATAGTATTTCAGTATAAAATTATTAAAATATTTTACAGATACTTTTAAGTTTCAAAATACTAACTTTTTAAAGTGAGAAATGAAAGTGATAATTTATTTTCCAATAAAACCCATATTATTATAAAAATAAAATTTATACCTTTAAATGTAGCAAAATTTTATTTAAAAAATAATATGTTCTATAAATACTACATATTGAGCGTTTCTAATATTAAATAATGCATAAGAATAATTTGATGTTTCAAAATTATACACAAAAAAAAGAAAATACCATTATAATTTTTGTCCGAGACAATCGTCATTATTGATCGATGGAAAAACGCAAAAAATAATCGTCATTATCCCGAACAAAACGAACAGTTATCTAATACAAATAATTACTTTACTGTGCAACAGTTATTGCAGTTATTACTATAGCCACTGTATTATGGAAATTTCACTTGCTCAGCGATAGTTATTACCACGGACATTAATACCGTGGTAAATCGGTATTCTCCTTTTTTCATGTATTATAATTAAAAAGTGATAAATAATATTGAAAAAAAAGAAAAACAAATAACACATATTAATAGAATATTTGAATAATTAGTAAATGTTAAAATTTCAAACAATTACGACAAATACGTCATTAAGACAATTACAATTCTTGAGAATTATAAACTAGTAGAGAATGTTCGGAATTGTGATATTTATTTACAAATAGTAAGTGTGTCATAAACGTATTTTAAGTAACGTATGACGTGGCAGTATGATATGAATAGCTTGTGTATTATTATTTACAACTTTTCATATAAATTTAAGAAAGAGGACTGAAATATAAGCCTATACAAACATGTAAAAAATGTTCATGTAAATCTTAAAATATTAAAATCAATTAATATGGTAACTATATTTAATGCATTGATTTGCTATTTCGTTACACGATTATAATAATAATTGTAATAATAATAATAATAATAGAAATCAAAATATTCTATAGATTTTATCTGTATAATCATTATGTCCTCTTTTAAATATTTATAATTTTTCTATTATAATACTTGATATAAATAATTATTGATTAGTGTGAATTTCGACTTAATTAGTAAATAAAATTACTAAAAGTAAATAAAATTAGCAATATTTTCATATTATTCATATAATCAAAATTTCTTTATAAAAATAATTATTAAAAAGAGTAAAAATTTTATCCGTGATATATGTAGTAAAGCAATGGTAACTGCATGAATTTGTAACTAATTTGTATTTTATAAGGATAATCATTTATTACAGATCTATATTAATTTTTTGCTATCTGTATAATACGTGCTATAAAACGAACATACTATAAAAGAACTATAAAATTATTAGCAAATGCTTATTTAATGTGTTGGTAATGGTTATAATTATTTTTATTACATGTTATAAGTAAAAGATATAATTAAAAAAATATTACTATTTAAATTAATAAAATTAAATCATTTTTGGTAAAAAATGTGCATAGAAAAAGAAAAATACATATTATTGTTATTTATCAAAGTTACTACTACTATTTTAAAAAAAATTCTCAAAATGGACTCGATTAAATTTTATTATCTATTTATTATATCTATTTATTATTCGTTTATTATATGTATTGATATTTATTTTATTACCTAATCTTTAAAACAAAATTTTTGCACTTCTTAAAGGCTGAATACTTCAACAGTTTTGTTGAATATTCATAAATCTGTCCTTTATTAATTTTGTTTAATAATAAATTTAATTTTTGAAATATAAATTGATATTTTTTCAATATTTTCTTCTCGTTTAAAAAAAGTTGTCATTAAATTTTTTGAAGTGTATTACTTAAATTGTTGTATGTAATGTTTTACGAAGAATATAATGCAGTTGGTTTTTTAAATTTTTTTTACATCAATATACAATATACAAAATACAATACAATAGGTCTGTAATTTTATAAAATGACCTTACAACACACAGAATTATTCAAAATTTGTTCATTTATGTAGAAAAGTTACAAATATATGCATAGACGAAAAAACAAATTTAAAAATTATTATATTACTTTAAAATTACAAGATATAATGGACATAGTTTTGATTGGGTCATACTGTGAGTGCAATAATGTGTTTGCAATAAAGTTTTACAACTAAATTAACCTCTTCCGAAGGTTTTTTGACTACGATATATATTACATATATTGACAGTTATGTTTTTTATATAAATTTGAAAATCTGCAATATTTTTTAGTCTGTTTTGATGATATTTAATGAATAAATTTTACAAGAAATCTTATGAAAATATAAATTAAATTATTGGGTCGTCAAGGATGAAACTTGTGGTTTACATAATACATCCCCAGAGATTAATACATAAGACAACCCCAGAGATTTTAACTTAGTAAATTTTACAAATATTGTTTTTATTTTGCTGTCTCTTTTAATAGTAAAAATTAATATTTGCTCTTCAAATTATTCTTGATGAAATTACTTATTTTAAAACATTAATTCTTTTTTAAAAATTATAACAATTAAATTTGCATTTTAAATGTGTGCAAACTGAGACCATGAAAAAGTAGTTTTTTGCTCTAAATTCAATTATTTAAATACAAATAGATATAATGTAAATTAGAAGAAATTAAAAATAATTTATTATAACTAAGTGCACTTGTTTGAACATGAAGAATTAAGAATAATATTTTTCAATTGAAAATCTAAAAATATGCACTTAAATGTTTTAACTTTATAGTTAATAAAATACTAATTTGTACAAATTTGATAAAATATTTGTAAAAAAATATTGAACTTTCTTACAAAAATTTAAAATATTAACTTTAAGAAGATTATAAAGTACTGTCATTCTTTTTTTATTATTATTATTCTAGAATTTTTATAGAAATATAATATGAAAATATTTAACCAAATTCCAAACTATACTGATTTATATAATGATGTATGAGTTAATAAAATTGAACTATATGTACTACAATATTAAAAATTATATGATATTTAACATTCATATTATATTTGTGGAATAATAAAATTTTGTTTGAAGTAAAACTGTATAAATTCATTTCTAATATTTATCTTACTATTTTCGAAACAGAAAGAAATAGTGTAATAAAAAAATGAATAAACATTTATTATTATATATATATTATATAATATATACATATATATTAACAAATATATACATCATTTATACATTTATCTGATATAATTCAATAAATATTTTAATGATGATATTTATTATTTTACATTTTTATATTTATCATTCGAAATATATATTCATAATTGATTTTCATGTTTACTTTAGAATTTAGAGTAGGATTTATTAACAATTTTATTAATTAGTTTAGTAAACTAGATACCATATATGTTACGCATATTTTTGCATTTGTTCTATTCATATAAATTAATTTTAAAATAATATAAAATTGAAGTTACTGGTTATTAAAACATGGTATATTTATTGTTTTTATATTAAAAAATGCAATGAAAATTACTTAGGAAGATTTTATGAAATCGTTCTTATACAGGATTGTATGAACGAATAATACATTATTATATATGAATTTTTTAATAAAAATTGTTAATTAATGTATAGATCAGAATCAATTTATCAGTACTATTTTAATATTCAATTCTGTTTTTCAAAGTATACTTGATGCATTAGATTGTTCATGTTATAAAACTATTTTATTATGTTAATATATTAATTTGGGGAAAAGAAATCCATTATTTTTACCTTTACATCAAGTCTCTGTTCAACATAGTTCGGATTGTTCGATTTAGGTCAAATATGCACTATTTTATTTAACATTTTGTTGCCATGTTAAAGGTAACTTCATGATACCTCTCTCATAGAAGCACTGTTTTCTGTTGACAGAAAACTTGACTAAGCGATTTTCACAAGCATCTGTTGATGCCAGTTTTTTTATCACAGAGGAAGTTTTGCAATTATAAAAAAAATGGGTTATAAGGCAACAAAAATTTCGAACTCTCGGAGTTTTTGGCCAGTCATTGTAGACGTATGTTGTCTTAATGGAACGCAAAACTTTTTCTATTAACTAATTCTGGTCGCTTCTGGTTAATCACTTCAAACTGGTTAAGCTTTAAACGGTCTAATTGCTGAGAGTAGAGATCCGAATTTCGTGTTTACACATACGGAAGCAGCTCATAATAGATGGTTCTTTTCAAGATCCATCAAATGCACAGCAAAATCTTTCTTGCCGTTAGTCTTGATTTCGCCATGGTTTGAACGGCTTAACTAAGGTTTTACAAATGGAAAATTTATCCATCTTTTTGTGACGATTCGTCTGTTATCTGAACTTTTTTTAAATTCAGCTTTATATAAATGGTTTAAAATCATTTTGGTTTTAACTAAGGCGGTGCTACGACTGTTCAAGTGTCGGTCTACGTCGATCATTTCCATGATTTTGTTGACATTTTCAATGACGGGTCTACCTATACAAAGTGCATTTTTGACATCGAAAATACCGGAACGAAATTGACGAAATCGAAACTACGTGGAATTGGCTATAATAGTATCGGAACCATAAACACCATTAACAATTTCAGTCGTCTGGCTTGTATTTTTGCCATTATTAAAGCAAAATTAGTAACATATACCGAATTTTCTCCTTATTAACTTTTTTATTATCTTTTACACCCTATAATTTGCAATTGAATCTTTTCTTAGCAGTTTTTATAATATGGAATGACACTTTTCCAACGAACACAAGTCTGAATTTGTTTGATTAATATTATATATAATACGATATATATGTCACTACAGTCACCTAATTAAAAAACAATGGATAACTTTTTCTCCAAACTAATAGTAGAATATTGAAATGTTTTCATGGTTACAAAAATAATTAAATTGCTGATAATTTGATCAATAATATTTAATTTCCAAATATTGTATTATATATTTGTGTTGTTAAAGTCTTCAATAGAATTTAATACACTGTATTCAATATGAAATATAACATAATTGCAGATTTAAATTAATAAAAAGTTTAATTAAAATATAGTATTCATATGCAATTAATATTATAAAAACAAGTCTATAACGTACGTATTGCATGGCAATTGTATTTATTATGTAATAGAAAAGTGTCTCTGTAAAGAAAGCAAATTGAATGTCGAAGCATTACGCGTAAAATCTGACCTTGCACGTTAACGAGTGCTTTCTGAAGCATATATTTGAAGGAATAACGGTATAAAATAAATGAAGAAAACTTATTATTTCATTTAACTTAAAAAATAGATTTCGTCAATAAAATATTTGACGTAACAAAAGTTATGAGGTAAATATTTTAACAAAAAACAATTATTAAATGATTATCGGTAATGTTAATTGCGTTGAAATTTTATTTATTATACGTAAGAATTGAAAACGCACCAGATTATACATTTTGATTGTTTTAAACATCGCGTAATAAATTTTATACATCAGTAAATGTCCAAATTCCATTCTGACAAAAATTACATATTATTTACACCTTAGAAATACACTATATATCAGAATTTTAAAGTGTCATATTAAAGTATGTCTAATATTAATAATTTTGACAAAATTTGGCTCTGTCAACTTGTTGTAAACTCTCAACAAATACGCAGTTGGCTTCAACTAGTATAGAAATATAAAATGCATATTATTATATAACGTTTAATTATTTTAGAAAAATTGCGTATGCTATATGTTTCACAACTACAGTATTAAATTATTTATTACATTTTATAATATCATGGCACATTAAATTTCATACAGTGTAGAATATTAATATCTACTTGATAATATTTTTAACATTTATATCAAGAAAAAAATAGGAAGAAATTCATCGTTTTAAATGACAATTTTTATATCATATTTGTTAGATAGTAAAAAAAAAAATCAAAATTAATTTGATGACTATTCAAATTTTTCCAAGAATCTTGAACATTAAATTATTAAATATTATACAAAAAACGTTAATTTTTAATTGTATTTAATTACGTTAAATAAGTTAACTCTAATTTATGATCAGGACAACGATAAAAATTATTAGTATTTTTGATTAAATAATTTTTAAATATGTATGAATTTTGTTTATTGTTGTTTCAATTTGTAATGCAATAATTGTAAAATGTAATTTGAATCATGAAATATATTTGCATTCATTTTGACAGATGTAACACGTGTTCGCCATGAAAGCAATTCGCCGTCAGAAACTCGTGGTGCGCCGGAAACTGTAATGGGCGCGAAGAGGTCCGCGGAATTTCAGAACTCAGAGGAATCTATTTATAAAGATACCGCTGAGAGCGTTATCTAAAATAGAACAGTGCTGTGAATAATAGAAATGAAAAGTGTTAAATTATAAAAAATGTGTCACGATGGAAATATGGAGTTAACTTAAATGGAAAAACCCATTAAATATAGCAGTTCTAAAAATTCCGGCAAATCAAACATCTCCAGATCAGTTTATTTGAATGCTGTTTTTTAAATCATTACTTGTTTACAGTTGATAATGATCTATACATAATTATTTCAATAATTTAATGCTAACATCCTTTAATTGATTTATCTGTTTTTTAAAATGATATTCTATAATTTTTAAATAATTTAATTATATCTTTGATATGTTTATTTTGTTAATAAAATTTTATTCATCGTATTTTTACTGTAGATCATACTTTATGTTATTTATATTATTACATGTATTTCAAATAATACATATATATTTTAAGTATTTACTTGATTTTAAGTATTGAACTATATGCGTTAACTTTATTAATTTCTTAATAGTAATTACATCAGAAAATTGTTGATTTGGTTACCAAATGAAGACGAATAATTCATTTATCTAAATTTAACTACTGATAATCCCGGATTTATAAGTTTTATTTAGTTATTTAAGTTGTGTTATTTAGGAATATTTGAATGGAATAACAACTGCAGAAAGGAACAACAAACGTGAAAAAATTTATAAAGGAATGGAATGTGTATAAATAACAAGAAAATGAAGTACTTCTACAGTTATCATCCTGCAAACGGTCGAGTGCGCTTTGACCGTTCTTCCACGGTTGTGAATTTCTTGGAGGATGATCTTAAAACATGTGAATGTTTAATTAATTATCACACTTATGAACTAGATTTAGAACTATTTCAATTTCAAAAATACTTGGTATCTTTCCCTGAGAGTCATTATAACGATGATGAAAAAAAGGGTGACTGAATAAGTAGTATTAACTAATATTAATTCATACAACCTGCTTTTATAAGATTATTTGAATGATGTTTGTAGAAATTTGAAATATAAAATATTAGACTAATTTGTCTTATTTGAAAAGCACATTTTACAAATATTTTTAATATAATTTTTATTATATTTTGTGCTCACAAAAATAATTAATGTAAAAAATAGTGCAAATAAAATAATAATTAAAATATAAGCCAATCATTGATAAAAATATTTTTTTCGAACTGTAGGTTTATCATACAATTATGAACATAAAGATTTTATTAATGTTTCTTTTTAATTTCTGGTTTGTCTAAGTACTAACGGTTCTTACACTAAAAAATAAATTTGTGTGCAAAAAAAAACAGCAATTTAATCGTGGTTTGTTTCATTTTTATTAGATTCGTTTATTATCATAAATTTTAACTTATTCAGATTTTATGGTTTATCACTTTTTGCAACGAATTAATTCAAGCTGACAGACCTCTCTGTTGACTGGTAATTTGTTGTCTCGTGACCTGTCTCTCGGACCGTTGTTGCATATATTGCTGTTGCTGCTGTTGCTGCTGCATGACAGTCTGCTGAGACTGTTGCTGAGATTGTTGCGACTGTTGTGACACCTGTCGCTTCATCGTCAGTCAGGAAACAAATCCAATCAGTTTTCACAATTTCGCGCACAAGCACAGTACACTTATTGGCACTTGTCTACTTCAAATAATCCTTCCCTTCGTTCTTCTTCGGAGCTTGAGAAGATGCTCCGTCGTGTCGTTTTTTTTTTTTTTTTTATTTTAATTAATTTGTTTATTACGATTTATAAATAATCTGTATACGTTTTATTTCTTTTTTCAATAATTTTGGTTTCGCAAAATTTGCTGCGAACGCCAGCCACGGCTTCAATCGGCAGAAGTCAAGTCATTGTACCAAAGTATCCCCGAGACTTTATAAACCAAGACGTCGTTCGAATAGCAAATTACGAATGAGCCGGTAGCGGGATCCTGAAGATCGCTCGGGCGCCGAGATGCAAGCCGTCCGGGTGGGGAACGTCGCGCGCTCAACGCGTCGAGCACGCGACAAAAATATCCATTTCTTTTTTTGATATTTCTTCACCGTCATTCTCTTCGAAAGTTATTCGTTTCGGCCGAATAATTTTCATACTTTACGAGGATATTTCATGATATTTATTCAAATTTCGTTGCATATTAATTTATCATAAATACTTATTAGTCATTTACAATGTCTCGTTTCCAGTTCTGCTTGATTTTTTCAACTGCACTTTTAAAATATTTTTTAGCAAATATTTAAGTTGCAAAATATACTCTTAGAAATAGATTCTTACAAATATTTGTTGTTAATGCTTATTAAATTAATTTCAATTTTCCACTTAAAAATGGTAATAGTAATTATTAAAAAAGAAGACTTTTGACCAAAAATAATGATGATTCTTTCTTGGTAGAAATTACAGAGATCATTTTGTAGGAAGAATGTGAAATGAGGCAAAGGAAAAGCCTGTAGCGAAATTCTTTAGAACACTTATTATAATCAAACTACTCATTTAAAACATAATAATCTGTAAATGTTGCATGTATGACGTTATTTCACATTTTCTTTGTATCATACGAAAAGAAAAATCATTTTAATTGTTATTAAAATAATAATGATTTTTATAAATATTTTTCCAATTACGTTAAACGTTGTAATTCTAATCAAATGACTAAAAAAGGACATCTTTATGCAGATAAATGTTAACATATGTGACATTCTGTTTTGCAAAATATGACATTTGCAAAAGTATTTGTTACGTGTAAAACATGGAAAATATAATAAAATTGAATCCAAGTAGAGTTAATATTATTTTAAAATATTTATTATCAGCGATAGAATTATATTTTCGTCTTTAACAGTAAATACCTAAAACACAATTTCTTTTTATAAGTTACCGTTTAAAAGTTCTTTTTAATATACTCATTTTAGCTTAAACCTTAAATAATTGGCTTCAAAAATTATAATTAGGTATTTCAAAAAATACTGTGAACTGATATTATATAATGTATCAATAAACGAAAACTTTAATAGGCGTGAACAGGACACGTGTACACGCAGCACTTGTCAATGTTTTGCTGTGTACGTGGTAGAACCATTAAATTGCCTGTATATGCTTAGAGAAATGAGTGACGATCCATGCGATGGCACATATACGCTACATCATAGCGTCATTTTCTTACACGGACTTCCTCGCGAACTTCTCTTATAGTTATCGACTAGACCGACCGCCCACACCGCGTGTGTGTTCCTTCCTCGGATACCTTTCTCCATCGTTTCCCATTGTATTTGCCATTATTTTTCCTCATTGTTATTCACTTTTGTGAGATTGTTTCGTTGCACAATTGATCATTCGATAATTATCACCCGATTATAAAGTATATTTGAATGGCTCTCAATCGTATTATTTGCTTAGAAAATATCAAACTGAAAACACAGCCTTAATGTTTCATTTTCAATATCAAATTTATGCATAAGTCCATAAATTCACAAAACCACCTGTCATAAACAATAATTGCATACAGAGACATTTTATTCACGAGTCAATGAACAAAATGCATCTGATGTTGAAATTTGATTTAGCAACACACAAACGCGCGATTCTAAATAATAATTAATTTGGTAGTGAACAAATATACGAATAATTTCAATCAAAGTTAGCGGTAACAATTGATGAAATTTTTATTCCTCTTAGTGGATGCTAATGATCGTCTAGTTTAATTACCCACTGCTATTAAATAATATTATTAACCGTTTTCATTAAATTCTAACTTCCAGTCTTCGTTTAGGTTGTACTATTCTTGAATCCTACGCTTCGTGCGGTCAACGTTATAATCATGTCGTAATTAACGCTCTCGTGGGTCTTACATGAGCATAATGCCGCACAGTAAACCATTTAATTTACACAGTAAACCAGTAAATTTATCAGTTTCGCTGGACTCGAACTTGTAATAACAAATGTCGATTAAATTAATGGGAACAGCAATTAAGTGTTTCCAGTAACGAACTTTGTATAAAGCGATAAAATAAATATTACTGTTACCGAACAATAAACTTAATTTTTCGCATCAGTCTTACCATGATTTTTCGTAATTTTTATTTTTCTGCTATTTCTATTTGGAATTTATTTTTTATTGCACGTTTGATGGAGATTTAAACAATCGAATTAAAGAATTAAGTTCATAATACTGCAATCGACAAACAATAAAAGACCGTGTAAATTGTTAATAGAACGAATCCACTTAAGTGTAATGTAAAGATGTGAACATTGTACGTGGTTTCGTGTTACAAAGTATGCATACGTATACGAATCCTGGCCATTTCGTAATTGACCCGTTATACCTGACATTGTATCGTGTTATTCGTTTTCAAGTATTATTCCAAGTAGGTCACAAATTCTGACAAGTGATACCATTTGCGAGAATGCTTTACGAGTTAAAATGTGTGTCATTTTGACGTCCAAGTTCAATTAATGTTATTTGATAAATTGATTTACAAATCTGTTAATTTTACATTATTAATTCAAATTTTATTCTTAGATCGTAGATTGAATTATGTTTTGTAAAATATTTGTTAAAAGGTAGGTCGAGTGAATCATCACCCTTCGCCAAGGTGGAGCGTGGCAATGCTTGCTATTTTCGGCTATCGAGGAATAGCTAACTTCATAACTAATGATTCAAGCATTTAGTTATGCGGTAGAGAAGCAACGTACAAGCCTGGAGTATGTAAAAATTCTTACCTGGAGCATATTTTTGAGCTATTTCAGTCATACTTAAGCATCCACTTTAAATATATTAATAAATCTTTTATAAATAGATTTGCATAAGAACTAATAAAATTAATAATTTTGTGTGAATATTTTTACATATATTCAGAAAACATTTTTACAAAAATGCACGTTTTTATAAATAAGTTCAAATTAATATTGAACATTCTGAATAAAATTTACAATTATTTATCGTCAATTTAACGTTATAGAATAAATATATATAATTTGTTTTTGAAATGAGTATTTTCTGGGTTTCAAAGGTTAGAATTACAAATAAATCAAGTAAATATATTTGTAGGAGTCTTTAAATGTTATTGTATATTTGATGATGAAATATAATTTTATTTTTTTCGAAAAAATATCTTTTATTCCACGTTTTAGTTTTAACAACTTGATCTTAATATTGAAATGTAAGTTTGTATATTGTCAAAAATGGGATTTAAAATATTACTTCATGATATATTAAAAGGTGCATCTTGTATTACAATGCTCGTTAAGATGGACATAATGAGCTAAGATATTAAAAACGAACTTACCATTCAGTTGACTGCGGTATTGAAGATAACTTCTGCATTCAAACAATCCCACATGTACCGATGAGTTGATGACTGATTCATTACATTTAGATTCTGTATAATCGGGACGTTTTGTCACTTCATCCATTTTTGGAATAAAGTCATTGAAATCAGCGTAAATTTCATTTGAAAATGAATCGTCGAAACTGTAACATTTTTAATATATATTTATTATCAGTATTTTTTATTAACAATACAAATCTTTTAAATTTCTTGACTTTAAGTGTAGTTTAATTTTAAATATCGATTTTAAATATTAATATAAAAAATTGTATTATATGTAGGAATTTTTTAAAAACAATTTCTGTTGTTTCTTTAATCTTTCAGTTATGAGAAGAAAAATATTATTTATAAATTGTTTTTATTTTGCTCCGTTTATCTTTATAGAATAATACATTATTATCAGAAAAGTAAAAATGTAGTTGTATTTAACAATAATCAATGAAATATTATAAAATATACCCACACGTAATTATGATAATAACATTATTTTGAATTTTTTAAAAGTATACGTTTGGATATGAGTTTTAAGGGCAAAATGTGGTATTAATAGAGTAATCTTTCTGATATAATATCGTAATGAATATTAAGTTTCGAAACCTAATAAAGAACAATGTTTATAAAAAATAAATTGCTTTACTTCAAATTTAATATTCTAATAAAGGTACACAATCATTTCAAATATAATGAATAAAGTGAAAAATTATTGTAAAATTTTTTGATTTCAATAAATGTTCATTAAAAGAAATTTGAACTTATATGGACCAGCGTTACAAATTGTAACGTTACAAAAGCATGTTGATATATACAAGATGATATGTTAAAGATGCCTGATGTAAGAAATGTGTAACATTTGAAAAAATATGACTTCCACTATTTTTATAATAAATACGTTCAAAGTGGGCAATCAATTACTAATTGTAACTCTATTAATTTTTTCCTTGAATAATTAGATAATTCTGTCCACAGAGAATTAAAGTATAATGTATGTAGCAATGTAGTTAGAATATAAAGAATACAAGTATTACACATTTAACGTTCGTGTACATATTAATCATATGCACATAAAATGTTCATATATATCATGCATGTTATATTATACATATCGTACACAATATAAACAGAAAATATATTTATAAAATATTAAAGTTGAGGAACAATTACATTTTTTAATAAAATAAATTTAATATACTTTTGTCGTAGTCATACCTGTATTGCAAAGGTTGTGGTTTATCACTGTTACAATTATTATAACTGTTAGAAGAAGTTGTACGCGTGGAGAGCAAATCCTGAAGAGAGACATATTTCGAAGAATCTTCATTCGTTGACTGATTAAGAAAAGATTCATAAATGGATTTTGTCGACTCTGTAAAAAAAATTATTTTTATTCATATTTTACTTGAAATTTGTTATTTTTCTTGGGAAATTTTTGGAATCTTGGGAAATCTTGGGAAAAATGGGAAATCTTGGGAAAAAAATGGGAAATTTATTAATTATAAGAATTATTTTGTTACGAACTATATAGAGATTATTAAAATATCATATATAAGTACAAAAAAATGTTGTTAGTAACGCATTAGCAAAAATAAAGTATTTTAAAACGAAACACTTTTGTCTTCAATTTAAGCATGTGTTTCAGTATTTTTATATTTTTAGATTAAGTTTCATGATACATGATTTGGAAAATGTAACGTTTTTTGGTATAAAATATTTCCATTTAAAAAACATATAAGTGATTTCTATATAAAAGTTTTAGAAAATATTGTCGTTCGTCAATAAATCTTTGAAAGTGTTATAGTTTAAAACATTTTGGGTGCATTTGTTACAATGAAAAAGTAAACAATAAAATAACGTAAATTTGAATAAAAGATAAATAATGTTATCTTTGTTACAAAGAATTATAAATTTTATATAAATTTTTATATTATAAACAAAGTAAATATAGACACACACACACATATGTAGTTTTACTTTTAAACAATAAAGCATAGTCATCTTTGATTACGCACTAAGATAAATAGTTCTACACTTTTTCGAAAACTTGTATTTCTCCTAATGTGATATGCTGCAATATCTATTTAAAGCCCAATAAGTTTTTATTGAATAAATTTAAGTAAATATCGTATAATAATCATTTCTTTAAATTATCGAATATTCTGTATAACATTTTGAATTATATTTGTCATTGGGAGATACATACCTATACATATCGGACATCGATGATTACTATTCCTTACCCTTATCAGTTTACTATTAAGCATGTCTTTCATATAGAAATTAATAGTGGTAAATGCCATTCTAATTCTATTAAGGGTAGATCATGTGAATATAAATTTATAATAAATAGTTGAATATAAACTTCAAATAAAATTAACTTAAAAAATTATTTTAAATAAATGATATATATTATGCTCATATATAATTTTATACAAATTAATTAAATTTTGTTGTAATTCTGAAAAGGAAATAATAAATTATTTTAAGTCGTGAAATATAAATTTTTAGTAGTTCTTAATACGACGAAAAACTTTTAATAAACAAATAAAATTATAGTCTGTTATTTTTTGTATTGTTCAAGAGGAAATGACACAAAAATTATAGTTATAATGTGAACAAATCAGTAAAAATTGTTTTTTCAGGTTCCATATTATCACTAATATTTTCATTGTGTATGAGTAAACTACCAATTATGCTTAAAATAAAATCAGTTTCAAAATTCAGATTACTTTAGTGAATCTAAAAAAAATCGTTTTCAATATACTAAGACATTTTTTGGGAAATTTATCTCTATTATATTATGGAAGAAATTGTTTGCTATATTAAAACAGTTTATTTTAATTTTTAAATTGTTGTCAAGTTATATCCAAACTTCTTTTACTTTACTTTAATATTTTTGAAATAACGTAAGATTAAATTAAATTTAATGTTACGTTATCATATTTAATGTTAAAAAGATGTTTACCATGAATATTATTAAAATTATTTGTTATGGATTTTGTACTAATTCAGTTAATGCTTACATAAGTAAGAAATAGTAAATTTATTTCATTTATATAAATGATTTAAACTGTATATTTGTATTAATATTTATGACATGAATATATTAAGGTTTTTTTATAAGAATTTGTTTCATGTTATTACAAAAAGAAAATTAAAATAATTACACATTAATAATTTTATATTAAAAAATGTTTATTTTAAATAGATTAAAAAAAAAAAGAAAAATTACATTTAATTAATTGTACACTATTTAACTTTTCAATGAAAATAAGTAAAAACTTTATATAAGTAAAAACACACCTTTCAAGCATAGATTGAGAAGATAATATTTCGCATATACTGAAGTTGATACAAATAGCAACTAGGTATTTGGTGTATCGTTTATTTTTATAATGTTAGCTTTAATTTAATGTACACTAATTTCACGATTATTGATCTTATTATATATAAACTAAATAATGATTTCATGTTTGTTTATTTTCATATATTCAAAAATACTAGATTTCATTAATTAATTTAAAATGCAGATAAAAGATAACGTTATAATAACTAAAATTAAACTCTTTAATAATACATTGCTTATCATATTATATTACTTAAATAGCAGAAATGTAAATTATTTTTCGCATTTATTTAAAAAAGTGTTATTTTTGAAGACCTCCACATGTAACTGGCCCTTGGAGATATTTAGCAATTATTGAGTTTTCTCCGTTAAAGGAAGAGTCGAGAACGACATATATGTCGTTCCCTCCTACTGAGATAAGTAAATGGAAGTTTGCAGTGATATTTATATTGAATACCTGTTCGCATTAGTGTTATATACTGTTGGCAAACGATGTATCATATTAATATGTTTGTATTATTCAGAAGCAGTTAATTCATTCAATTTTAAATGGAATTGCAAAAGATTGGTATTAATATTCCAATTATCTATATTTAATTTAGTAGAAGAAAATATATTTATATGAAGAGTACAAATATTTTATGCAGAAGTACCTATTTTACGAGAGAAAAATGAGAAATGTATAAATAATTTCAATGCATATTTTTGACGGTTCTTTATTGAAGAGACTAAGTTTGCAAACATGTTGATTTTGTAGATAGAAAAATGTGTCTCAGGCAACCTCCCAAAATATAATTTAAAATCATGATCCACACATTTTGAGTTTCACATCTTACTTCAAAATATGATTTACAACTACACAATGTTTAAAAATACAATGAATATCATTATGATAACGTTTTGAAAAAATTGTTTGTCATTTAAAAACGCAAGCTTCATTTCATTGACATTAAATATAATTTTCTACATTGTGGAAATTAAATTGGTTGTGGAATTATGAATGTATATAAAAATATACACGAAAAATAACATTCGTGCAAATTAATTTGAATTAAACACTTCGCATTAACACTCAGCTTCATAAGTTACAAAGGTTTAAAAATAATTTAGTTATTTTTGTAGTTGTTCCAAAAATCCGTACGTTATTGCCAATAGTTTCATTATCAGAATAAACGTTGAACGATATCCAATATTCAAGTACGTAGAACTAAATCGATTTATCTTTTTAAATTAATTTTTAAAGGTTGTATCGATATTCGATTAAAATGCGGATTGTTCTTTATTTTATTTTTAGTTGATCATGTAATTCTTTTTAAACTACGTTGAGATTACGTTACAATCTATTTTTGCTCACAACCAACTGCTGCCTATCGTTCTTGTTTAAGCTTGCAATTTTTCGCTGCGAATTTCTGATGCTTGTATTTTACGATGTATGCCAAAAAATATAACACGCTAAATTCTAATCGAGTTGTTCTTAGCCTTATTGGTTTACATTTCGCACAAACTTAATTTGGCAGAAAATAACCGTGAATCGTAAAAAAACACACTACATCGCAAACAATATTGATTTAATCTATTTTGGATATTGTATTGTATATTCGTGGACATTTACATTAAATATATTGAATTTATAACGTAAATATGGGACATTTGGAAAATAACAAATATGTATTAAATTAACATATATATATATATTTATACAGGAACATTTTCTGGTGTATAAGTTTTAAATAAGAAATAAAACATATCTTTCTTCCATCAAAAATTATAATTTTATTTATTTCTTTCAGTTTTTTATTTAAAAATTATATTTAATGAGTATTTATCACATCTTATAGAATTTTTGTGTATTTTTCTGTCTTGTATCATTTATAATAACTTTAAACTTGTGAATTGTATTAATTATTTTAAACAATATTTTCACATCCCAGTTACAATGTCGCTTATTATAAAATTAATTACAAGTATACTCTACTATAATAGTCAAGAACTCTATATAAAATAAATATAAACAATTTTGTTTCATTTTCTAATGATGTATTTTATTTCATTAATATATTAAAATTTATACTAATGTATAATTTTTATTTTATTAATTACGGAAATAATTGTTTTCTGAGCCTGTTACATAAAAACTGTATATTAAACATTCTTAATGCACCAGATTATTAAAAATAAAATTGCAGCATGAAATTTAATGATATTAGTTGCATGTATTACTATGATGATTCAGAAAATGTTTATTGCTGCCAAATTTAAACATAGATTCATTGTTATTTTCATTCATGACACATTTTATGTACAGTAAAGATATTTCATGTTATTTTTTTTCATTCTATTGTTGCACATTTTTGCAGTATCTTACGCATTAACAAATAAAGCAATTACACTATTCTATTTATTTCTACAGTATCTTAACACAAAACTTGATACAAAACTTTATTATACTGCTCTTTAAGACGATAATTTTTATTATATTATTTTATAATAAATTAAATGAAATAATGAAATAGTTTACGAAACTATTTATTAAAATCTATAATTTTAATCGACTTACAAAATTCTAATGCAAGCGTTTACTTAAAAATCGTATATATAATTTCAATATCATGGTTTGTGATTTTTTGATTATTTGTTAATAATTATTGTTAAATTATATAATTTAATTACAGTAAGCATAAACAACACATTTAATATTAACTATAATATATACATATATATATATATATTAGGTTGGGGAAAAAGAAATCCATTATTTTTACGTGAACTTCAAGACTTTATTTAACATGTTTTGCATTGTTAATT
>JABFOX010000204.1:0-19519 GCA_022817665.1 Axea sp. ZL-2020
TTCAAATTAATGCTGATTTTTCAGTACAATAACGATTATTCCATTTTTAGGATATAAAAGTTTTTTTTTTATTTATATGGTATGTGTTATATAAGTTTAAATTATTTATGTTTAGTTACTATAATAAATTGATTATTTCTAGACTTAACATGCCGCATGATGATGATTCTAAATGTGGCACATTTCGTAACTACACCGGAGTACATCATATCATGTCACGCATGTTAGATGATAATACATTTCCCTGGAAATGGTCTACATGTTCGAAGCATTACATCACGGAATTTCTTGAGTATGTATTTAAATTTTAATATTATGCATTATTCTATATTAAAAGAACATATATTTTGTTAACTGACGAACTTTTAGTTTTGACATAAAATAACTATAAGCCTGTATTTGAGGTGTTCTAAAATGGTATAGGTTTATACAAATTACACTGGTGATATACAATGTAAGTTTTTAAACTCCAGCACCCTTTATTTAAACGTTAATATAAATCAACAGGAGCGCAGAATTTTAAACGATTGCTTCGCACCTTAATATTAGATTGTATTATTGCATATGATATGACAGTACCATTAAAGTACTGAAGTAATATTTTTCAATACATTTTTCTATATTCCAAACTATACAAAATACACTGACTATGTGAAAATTAACCACCGACCTGTGATAAAAAGACGGAAGGCAACTCTGAAATGGGAACCACCATTGTTTATTGCAGATTCGGATTCTACGTAACAAAGTATTTTGAGTTTATTGGGATCATATTTTTCAAATTATGCTTTAAAGTAAAGTTATAATATGTGAAATGTATCATTTGACACCATGAGATCGAGAGAGAAATTTGTAGATTTCTTAGATTTTTTCTCTCAAGTTAAACGTGGTAAATGGTAACTTTAAATTAATATAACTTTTGAATAAAGTACAATTCGAAAAATATTATCTGAATAAATTTGATACATTTTGCAACAACATTCGAATCTGTAATAAAAAATGGATGTTCTCGTTTGAAATATTAAAGTTGCCTCACGCCCCATCTTCAGAGGGTGGTGGGAGTAATGTAATTTTTACAAAAACAGACGCCGTAAACATAGTGAAGATTTATCTGCAACTCTTTTTCATACAATGCTTATTTCACGATATTTTGAGTTGTAAACTTAAAATGAACATACTCTATATTTGTGTACATTTGGACTTGTGATGAAGCGCTTGTATTGATAATGTGTATGCAACATATAACACATTGTTATACTCCGATCATGAAAATTTAATTACCTCAATAATATTTGAATTAGGTCTGGATCAGGAAATTGTTTATTAGACAAACCAGGTACGATGACTATTTCATCAATATATAATCGTTTACCAGGAGAAGACTACACGGAAAATAAGCAATGTGAATTAGTATTTGGTCCTGGATCCACAATATGTCCCCACATGGTGAGTGATGGTAAGTTATTTTCATACAAAGAATAATTCTGTTATTTAACTTTTAGATGTAAAATGCAGTGTAGAAATTTGTGTTATTCTTCTGTTGCAGAAGAATATTAAATATGTAATAATGAATTATTATAGCATAGCAAAAACAGTTTCAACAATAATATTTTTTATATATCGGTCAGGCAGTTTGCAAAAAGTTGTGGTGCACCGCACCATATTGGGACAAAACACAAAAATGTCATACACAACATATGCCTTGGGCCGATGGAACAGCATGTGGGATAGGCAAGTGGTGTCACAGAGGTGAATGTGTATCCCGAAAAGATTTGCAACCAATTCATGGACAGTGGAGCGATTGGGGTCGTTATGGTGAATGCTCTAGAAGTTGTGGAGGCGGTATTAAAAGTAAAGTACGTGAATGCAATAATCCAGCACCACAAAATGGAGGCAATTACTGTGTTGGAGAGCGAATCAAATACCGAAGCTGTGGCACTAAGGAATGCCCTCCTGGTACTCCAGATTTCCGGTAAAAATCAATTACATTAGATTGATTCTAATTAAAATATTTGATATTTATTTTATCAAAATGATTCTTATTACATTTTAGTGAAGAACAATGTGCAAAATACAATAATAATAATTTCAATATTCACACACTGGATCACGAAGTTAAATGGCACGCTAAATACACGCGAAGTAAGTTGTGAATTTATATTTATATTTGATGAATATTAAATATTATTCAACATTTAAATTTCTTTACTTCTGTAGTACTTCCTGAAGATCGATGCAAACTTTATTGTCAAGTAGCAAGTCACCAGTATTATATGTTACGTAATAAGGTCGTAGATGGTACAACGTGCGGTCCTGATACTTTTCACATGTGTGTTGATGGACGATGCAAGCCTGCTGGTTGTGACCACGTTTTAAATTCAACAGCTGAGTTAGATATCTGCGGCGTTTGCCGTGGAGATAATTCTTCATGCCAAAGAATTACAGGCTTTTATAACACTAGCGAATACGGTTATCAGCGAGTTACAAAAATACCAGCAGGAAGCAGTTACATTGATGTTAAACAACATGGCTGGGCTGGATCAGCAAATGATAGTAATTACTTAGGTCAGTTTAGGATAATTTCTTAATAGTTAACTCTGATTAAACTGGCAATTCAGACTGAAAATCTACAAATTTCCATTGAGTAGCAATGAAATTTCATAAGTCGTATCGATGATGTTCCAAGAAAAGTAACAAAATCATCAAATTTCTATTTATTCATTTTTTTTTATTAATGGTCTGCATATTTATATGTAATAATTATATATAATTTATATAAATTAGAAATCATAATTCGTAAGAGCAACGCATTTTCAAGGAACAAACATAAAAGTCGAATTCACGACTTTCTCGGTTTTAAAGTTATTTGTTATCCACTAGATCTCCGGTTTTCTTGAATCGTCGTAAAATCTTTGTAGACTAAAGCTAAATGTATAATTTTGTAACATTTTGAAAGGATTCTTTACGGAATATTTCAAAGAAATTAAATACTTTTATTGCGTATTATTTTATTTAAATATAATTTAAATCTGATAAAACTTATTTAACAAACATCAGATTAAGACTGAACTACGATAACAATTTTATTATTATATATGATGCTAAATTGTCAATAAAAATGATGTCAAATTTCATATTTCTGTTCATCATATATCATTTGTATACTCGTACTTTTGTCATTTAAACTACTATGTTTATTAGCTTTAATTTTTGTTACAAATAAAATGGTAGTGAATTGCTAGGAAAATAAAATAATTAATAATTAATAATATATGTATTATTATTATAGCAATCCGTATAGGTGAAAATGGTGAATACATTATAAATGGAAACTTTATGGTGATGCATCGGAAAGTTATTGTGCAACCTGGTCTAACTATAGAGTACAGTGGGCCGGAACCAGTTATCGAACGCTTAAATAGTTCTCGTCCAATTGGAGTTGATCTTATAGTTGAGGTAATAATTGTTTTCAGTTATAAACTTTATATTAATTATTTATTTAATGTATCAAAACTACATTATTATTTATTAATTTATTCGTTAATTTCCATGAAAAGTTTTCTACATTTGTTTCAAAATTTCAATGTTTGATTCATTTAATTTACAAAGAATACACTAATAATATCTCTGTTCACGATCTCAGGTTCTTTCAGTAGGTAACGTTTTTCCTCCTCAAATAACTTATGAGTATACGGTACCCAAACATATTCTTTATAGATTTCATTGGGTTTTGTCTAACTGGACTGAATGTGATCAAGTTTGCCAAGGTAAAAAGTATCGCAAAGCCCAATGTAAAGGAATGGAAAATAATGAAGTGGTATCTGATGATTATTGTAGAAATGCAAACATACTTCAAGAAGAAAGTGAAAGCTGTAACCAACACTGTATACTTCAGTAAGTTTGCTGTATTCATTATTACAGTATAAATAATTTTTGTATATTTGTAATGCGAAGTAAATAATTTTCTTTTACAGATGGCAAATTATATCCACTTTAGAATGTTCGAGCCATTGTGGTCCAGGCATTCGCAAAGTCAAGTACCAGTGTATTAAAATTCTCCTTTTTCATTCAGTTTCCCATTCAGTACCAAATCACGTGTGTTCTCATTTAGAACACGAACCGGAAGAACAAAACTGTACAGGTCTGTGCAAAGACGTTCACTGGAAATACAATGAATGGAGCACATGTTCAGTATCATGTGGTGGAGGCACTCAAATAAGATCAGCTGTATGTGTTACTGATTCTGATAAAACAGTTGTGTCTGCTGATAAATGCTTATCGGAGGAAAAACTTGTCACACGACTGTGTAATCAAGAACCTTGTCCAAAGTGGAATTACGCTGACTGGACACCGGTACAGCAGTTATGCATTATTATAATTTAAATGTTGAATAATAATTTATAACATTGTGTTTCTTTTACTTGAAGTGTTCAGTTACTTGTGGCGTCGGGTGGAGAGAAAGATCATACTGGTGTCATGTTGATAATCGTGTCGTTTCCATGTCAGGGTGTAATGGTGTTCCTTTGCAACTGAAAGAAATATGTGACGCAGGGCCATGTGAAAAGTGGTACACTGAGGAATGGAGTTCGGTAAGGATATCTTTTTCCTTCGAAAAGACTTTTCATGCAGTTCTCGTTCGTATTTGTTTTCGGTAAAAATACACATTCGATACTCACGAAAACTTGAGTGATTATGGCAGGGTCGACACTTTAGTGATAAACGAATATAATTGGAGAAAAATGAATAAATACAATTTCTTGCTTATGAAACAATAAATCTACGAGATAAGCAGACAGTGCGTGCCAACTTGTTTGTGAATAACATCTGATTAAATGCTGTTTTTATATTTATTTTCATGTGTCTATTTTATTTATATTTGTAATTGTAATATTAAAAGTTCCAAGAAGTGTAACTTTGTGTAGTAAAATGGACCATAAAATATAATTTATTTCTCAATTGGTGGCGTAAAATCAAATATTTATCAAGACAGGTATTCATAGTTTGCACTGTGATATTTACTTATTATTATTATTCAAGTATTTTATTTTTTAAAGAAACTGTTATCGAAAATAAAATAAACGATAGTTTAATGAAAATTCAATTTCATTAAACATATAACACGCTGCACATTTGATTGCTAATAAGTCACTTCTGAACTTGATCTACGCTAATTTGACACAAATGCAACGACGGTACAATCATTTAACAGAGAAACGTTTATTTACGAGGGTATTTATAATAACGCAGTAAAATGAATGTTATGTTGCTCTTTTTAAACTTATTTATTTTATTTCGATCATATCATATTGCTTGTTTACTACCACCTTTCGATACGAATTCGATAGTAATTACTTTCTTAATTATACACAGATGCATATATAACTGTAGTTGTTAAGGTTTTTAGTTTCAATAAAATGTACATATACTTCTACATAATTTTATCATTTTATTTTAATATTCATCATTTTATTTTAATATTCTAATAAGTTCAATATTTATGTTTATTCATTACTCTTATCTGGAAGTGAATTCAAATTAAATGCAAAGTTATTGTTTCACATAAAAAGTTACCTTTCAAAATCGTTGTTAACAATCTCGAAATACTATAGACCTATTTGAAATACATATTTTAAAGATCAATAAAGTATTTGAAATATTTGACAGTGTTCTGTAACATGTGGAGATGGCATTCGTCATAGAAAGGTCGCGTGCAAAGATGTGGACAATTTACCAAGTAAACAGTGTAATTTATCATCCAAACCTGATGAAACTGGCGTTTGTTCTCTCACACCTTGTCCTTTAAGTGTAAGTATATGAAACGTACCGTGCCGATAACTGTATAATTTCCAAATTTCGTTGCGTGTAATAAACCATAAGATCAATGATTTTAGACGACTGAAATGTCAACGTCACATTTATCAGAAACGTCTAATAATAAATCATCAAAAAGGAACAGTGGTATCGAAAGTAATTACATAACTTCTTTCAAATATGGATACGAATGGCACATCGCAAATTATGGCAAAGTAAGAACATTGTATTGTTTTCATTCGTTGCACGCTTAAAAGTTCATCATTTTTGTATGGTAAAGCTTCCATTCGTTCCTTATTTCTGTTTGTGACATTAATACATTTGGTAAGAAATAACATTTCGGATTTGTCTTTATTTTGCAGTGTTCCAAGTCATGTGGCAATGGAATTGCGAATAGAGTTATCAAATGTATTTCTATTAGTACAAAAATGATTCATCCGACTCAGTTCTGTGACGAAAGCTCACGGCCTTCTACAGTAGTGTCGTGCAATAATCATCCATGTCCTAAATGGGATACTGGAGACTGGAGTCAGGTTGGATTAATACTAAATAATAAAATGTACGTATTCATCATGATGTTAATATC
This sequence comes from Axea sp. ZL-2020, assembly GCA_022817665.1. Taxonomy (NCBI): domain Eukaryota; kingdom Metazoa; phylum Arthropoda; class Insecta; order Hymenoptera; family Scelionidae; genus Axea; species Axea sp. ZL-2020. The sequence continues at coordinate 6,398 of JABFOX010000204.1, forward strand.
ATTGATATCAATTTTTAAATTCAGTGTAGTGTTAAATGTGGAGAAGGTTATCAAGCTCGACAAGTCCGATGTCGAAATTGGCAAGGTCAAGTGTTGAGAGACGGTGATTGTTCGATAAAATTGAAACCACGTCAGATTCGGAAATGTCAACGACACAGTTGTGGTTCTGCAAGACTTTATAAATGGCAGACATCTAACTGGAGTGAAGTAAGAAAAGTGTTTTTAAAAATATGTGTAAATATACATATACATATATGCAAGTGTATGTATATATATACGCGCACACACATAAAACATAATTTAATTCATTCATTCTCATATATATAAATAAAGGGAGAAAATACAATTCTTATTATTGATTAAAAATTTAGTGTTCAACAACTTGTGGAGAAGGAGTTCAATTTCGAAATGTAACATGCCATCGTGTTAATACTAATGGATGGGTTGATCCAAACATAGATAATGTGTGTCCTTTGGCTAATAGACCGCTTATTATGCAAATATGTAAAATACGTGATTGTAATGACATTTATTATTGGACTACGGGAGATTGGAGAAAAGTAAGATAAAAACACCTCATCTTATATTAATTGATAAGTTTACTTAATTTTGTATACATTATTAAATGTTTAATCTACTGCCTTTATTTTTAGAGAATATGAAATCATATTTCTATGGTGTTTATTTAAAACTCAACACTAAAAATAATTTATATATAAATTTGCAGCTGTTATTAATATTTGTCTCGTAATTGTATTAGTATTGATAGTAATTATAATTTATAATTTATCATTTCTTTAAAATTATTAATTTAACTAAAACTAACTAGAAATATTATTACCATAAAGACTGAAAGAAATGTGGCATAAAATAATATTATTTTTGTATAGGAAATTGCCGCTTTAACACGAAATGATTAATCTTAACATTAAAATACAACACGGAGTAGAGACGTATAGTAAAATAATATTATTGGTGCAATTAAGCTAGTAAAATGATCAAATTAAATGAACAATGCAAAGTAAAATGATAGAATTTTGTAGATAGATATCGGTAGAATTTTTTTTCCTCTTGTATACGATTTTATATTCAAAAAATAACAATATAAATTTACTATTTTTGTAGATATTTCATAGAAAATTAAACAATTTTTAACATGCCATGTAATAAAATTAGCATTACATCTAGTAACTATATAAAATATTTCTTTCCCGAGTATACAGAGTAATGCAAACGAAGTTTAGATTTTTATTTAAACATCAACTAGTTCAGTTTAAAATGTTGACATTTTTCTTAATCACTATTGTTTTTAAAAATACATTTTTTTGTTCTTAATAATAGCTTTCAGTTGTTAAAAATAGACATTTTCAATATTTATTTCCCTCTGCTTCAATTCAAACAAAATAACTCAAATGTCAAATAAATCGTTTATAGGATATAACGTAAGTTAAAAATACTTTTCACAAGTTGTAACCGTATTAAAATGCAAATCATTATGAAATATAAAACCTTTAAAAATGGAAATATAAAAACGTAGTTTTGCACATATTTAATGAAAAAAAAGTAGATCGAATAGAAATAATGCTAAAAAAGAGGAATATTTACATATAAAAGTATATTGTACTACTTTTTAAACAACTTTTGAACTTAATTTTTAGAAAATAAGAATTTTGAATAAATTTAAATTTTGTTTTTAAGGTGTCATGCTATACTTTACATTTTACATCACTTATTTGTAGAAGGATTTTTTTTTGTATTTTTATATTTTTGTATTAAGTACCCAATACCATTATATATTAATTATAGATATCTATATTCTTTTTCAACAGTGTAGTCATTTATGTGGAAAACGTGGTAGACAAACCAGAAGATTATTCTGCCACGATAGTTCAGGTAAAAAAGTGCCAAGGTACAATTGCTCTAAAGAATCAAGACCGAAAAAGAAACGAAAGTGTAATCAACGACCATGCAACTCTTCGACTTGCTTACATTTGAAACAACGTTTGCATATAATTACCGATGGGGAATATAATTTTCTAATTGGTAATAGAAATGTATCAATTTATTGCTACAAAATGAACAGCAATGATCCAAAAGAGTATCTCACATTACCAGCGGGTGATAAGGAAAATTACGCAGAAATATACGACAAAAGGTAAATGCTAATATAAATGCTAATAACTGAACTAAAAGACATTGTGAATGTAAGATGATAAAAAATATATAAAAGTGTGTTTTTTAAGATTGTTAAATCCAGAAACATGCCCATATAACGGTAAACGGAATAATAGCTGCAAGTGTGTTACTGATGATGGAACTATTTCTGGTAAAACAATGTTTAGAAAAATTAGAATAGACACAACGAAACTGCAAATTATCGGTAATTTAATTTGTCATTCAACATAATTATTCAATATAAGATGCATTCAAGTATCAATAAATTATGCGTTTTTTTCAGCTAATGATTATACTTTTTCGTGGACCAAAGGTGCGAAGAGAGTAGAATACGGTAAAGCTGGCGACTGCTATAGTTTACAAAATTGCCCACAAGGATCTTTCAGTATCAATTTGAGTGGAACATTTTTCAAAATTTCATCAGACGTTACGTGGACTACTCAAACAATGAAAGCATATCATTCTATTAACAGAATAGTAAGATATTTAATATGAAAATATATTTTTTACACATTTGAAGAATATTTAAAACGCTGAGAATTTTATAAGGAAATAAATGGAAGTTTTTTCCTTTACTTTAAGCAAACAGTCATTAGATAGTTACGATATCATCTTCGTGTACATGGTTTCAAAGGTGTACCATGTACATCTTTGAAAATATAATAGTTTTATCATTTTGTTTTTAACTAATTAAATATAATTAAACAAAAACAAAAGTACATAGGTTCAACTTTCATACTCTATTATGTATATTATGTATATATTAAATTACCATAATGAATATACAATAATTTACGTAAATAGGGCTTTTATTATATAATCATAAGGTAAAATTTAAGCCATCATCATTTTTACTGTTTGTGCAGCTCATAGATCAATTTGTTTCTCTAAATGAATTTTCAACATTAATATTAACTTGAAAATAAAAAGAAAATGAACTTTTTCTGATAACATTGTTTAATACTGTGTACATTTATGAATATTTATTTTAATTTTGTAAATTATACCTTTTTCTAAAATTAATATTTTTTGTTTTAGACTGACCAACGGATATTAGGTAAATGTGGAGGATATTGCGGATTTTGTACACCAACAACAGTGTTGAAATTAGATATTATTTAATTTTAATAAAATCAAAGAATATGTCGGAAGTTAAATGAAATAGTGTATGTTAACATAAGTCGATTACGTTTTTAAAAGTTTAATTTTACTTGAATAATTAATTTTTTTATCGTATTTAAATACAAATCATCATTTCACAACTGAGTTAAAAAATCAAGTATAAAAGTTGCCTTTCCGTATATTTTGAAAATTATATTTGATAATAAATTTAAACTAATATAACTCAATCTCTTAAAATATATAAAAAGTTTTTTTGACTTAAACGTAATTGAATTAATTTCCGATGAGAAAAAATTATACATAATATATGAGCTCCCTAAAATACATTATTTCTTGATGCGTTTAACAGTAATAACATGTAACAAATGTTCAACAGAATACTCGATTTAATACGTATATTTATGTAAATGTTGCTGTGTATATACCTGTGAAATTTCGATAACTTTATATTTTGTATTCTTCAAATATATATGGGGGAAAAGCTTAAACTTTGAATTACTTTGAAAGACCTCATTTTGTTTCACAAAGAAACATATTTATTATATTTTAATTTGAAGTTAAACTTATTAGAGCAAGAAAAAAACATTCACAGTAAAACATTGTGTTAACAACTATAAAAAAAAATTGTTTTGGCAAATATCAATTTTAATAACACGCTTAAAAATATTACGCTTAATAATATTTAAATATAAAAATTAATTCACTTATTTTATTTATAGTATTTTTAACCATTGTATAATATTTTATACGTTAGAAAAAATATTAATACAATCAGCATACAGCTATGTCACTAGATTTATAATGAGTAGATATGCAACATTACAAATTATTGCTTAATAATATTTTCTTCAATAAAATTAAAAGGATTTTTATTAACTAAATTACTATTATACTTTAATTCTTTATTATTATTCTTATTATTATCGTTGTTATTGTTGTTGTGCTAATTGCTATGATTATTTGTATATTAAATCTTAATGCATGTTGTGGAAAGAAATACCTTAAAGATTAAGTTTTTCCTCTAGTAGATACATAAGATGATGGCAAATCATAGAACAGAACATTTTGAACCATATTTCGAGAACAATGAATTCAGTTAATGATAAATTACAACCTCCTTAAAAACTTAATACTACTTTATTATTTATTGTAATTTTCAGTTTTAATTTATTTAAAAATATTTTTTCATGAATATTAAATAAAAAAATAAACTTCACGATAATGATTGGATTTGTGCATTGAAGTAATAATATTAAAAGAATAAATATATTTTTTCCTTAAAATCTATGAACATCTATATATATGAGTTATATTGAAAAATGTTTCTTTGGAAATTGAACAAAATTTCATTGGATAATAAATAATAATTGAAAGATTCAAAATTTTTATCTTTATAATTATACTTTTTACATACGATTACACATGCATGATAAATATATTACAATTTTAAAGTATTTGATATATATTCTAACATATAAGTTAATATGAATGTTTTATTAAAGTTTGATGTCTGTTTAAAATATTTTTCGTATTCTATTATTAATCAGTGTTAAAACTACTTTTAAGATATCGTTACTTTATTATATTATTATTATATTATTTGTATAAAAATGAATACTTTTAGAATTTATATAATTACGATTAATGAATTTTTTTCATTTGTAAAATAATAAATTTATATACGAGAGATTGAACGAAGTATTATAAAAGAATATAATATAAACTAAATTAAGGAAGTTGTTATTAAAAAGAAGTAGATGCATTTTTCAGTATAATTTAAAATCTATATTTAATTTCAAGTAAATATCATTATCCACACAGTGTTCATGAAAATATCTTTAGTATTTAAAAGAAATGTTCTGACTTTTGTTGTTTAATATTTAAGTTTATACACTGAAAAACACATTTACTTGAATAATTAATAATATAAATACATCAACTAATTTTTAGTTCATAAGATATTTTTTACTTGCAATAAATGTTGTTTGTATATAAAACTTCTTTAACATACTCTAGTAATAATACTTTGCCAATTTACATTTTGTCTGTAACGTTATGAAAGTTAAAATTAGACGTACGACACTAAGTTTTGTACATGTAATATTTGTATTTGTAGATGTACATTAATTTGATAAAATTAATAATATTCTTAACAATTTTTCATGTCTGTAATAAAAGTATCTTATGATTATAAGTTAAGAAGTATTAGATTAAGTATAAATGTTTATTGGTAAGTTTTTTATTTATTTGATTCCATTATTTCAGTGTATTATATTTAAATAACAGTTAAGTAATATAGGAATTACGTGAACAAATTAAATTTTTGTAAAGAATACATTGATAAATGATTATATGCGTAATACACAAAAAAAAAAAACAAGACATTTTTATATCAAATAAACGTTAAAAAACATATATTAATTTTCTGCACTTATGTATTTGTTCTCTGCGGCATGTAGATGAAAAATGAAAAATGAAAAGCAATTAAATCTACGAATATCTTGATAAATATACGTTCTAAATAGGTATCATGGGAACCTTAAAATGTATACTGCGTTTTAACGCTTTTCTTCATCAATATGGGAATCTCTTGAAATCTTTATACTGTAAAATGGAATTTAATATAAAATGTAATGTTTTTCGGAAAAAAATTCTATTTTGTCATTAATATTCTTTTGCAAAATATATATTTCTCAAGATGTATCAGGGTTTGATCGCTATTGGTGTTTTTTAATACTCTCGTTATTTTGATATTATTAAGTTTTAAAAATCAGTAGTATCTTTACTTAACATGTACTTTTATAAATGCATTTAATTAAGAATATATTGACATCAACAATTTAACATTCAATAATGAGAGAAAATTGGAGTATCGTATAAAATATTTAATTCAGGAAATTAATGGCTGGATGTACTGCATTTTTGACGGACACAAGCAATTTGCAAAAATATCCAATTTTCTCTAATAATGAAAAGACTTAATTACCGTGGAGAATAATCTAGTCTTAATTAAATTCAATCATTTACATTGAAAATATAATACAAAGTAAGTTTTGCAAAATCACAGAGCAGTGTTTTGTAATAATGATGTGAATGAATGAAAAATGCGAATTAAATTTTTATATTTTAAGAAATATGTTTGTGAAATAAAAAGAATTCCGACAATTAGATGTACAAAAAATGTTTCCGTGTTATTTATTTCTGCCATGATTTATTAAAAAATAATGATTTATAAAAAATATTTTTTATCCAGAAAAACTTCTTTCTTTATTAAAAAATATATTTGAAATATATATTCAATATATTTTTTAATATATTTTGAAAATATATGTTCAAAGATTTAAAATCAAACTTATTATTTTAATCTTTTTAGTTGCTTGAGTCTTGTTATTGCAATTGTACGTATACTCGATATCGCTTATTCGATACTGCAACATCTTTATTAGTTCAAGACAATTGTAACAAAAACTTATCACTTCAAAATCAACAAATTTATATATTTAACGAGTTTACATCTTGTTAACGATTTTAGTCAGATTTCTGTAGGTCTTGAGTTAAAGTAATACTAAGTAAGTAATACACTAAGTAATGCACAGTAATTTCATCTTTTTCAACAAAGTTGCCAGCATAATGAAATATCTCAACGTGCTTACTTGTGATACATCGGATTTTTCAAAGATTTATAGCACTCTGATTAATAAAGAGGTTGTAAAGTAATCTACATCGCTGAAAATGTATAAATATAATTGAATGATTTTTAAATTACAAATATTCAAATGTCTAATCATTAATTTTATTTAAATAATATATAACATTAATATATGAATACGAACTATCCACTTGTCTCCTTCTGTACGAACATCTCAGAATATAAAAAATAATGCCTTGTAATATTGAGAAATGTTTATACATGCTTTGTTTATTGATATTAAACTATGTACTTCTATCTTTATTACATACATACAAAAAATACTGTTATTCGTTACATTATATTTCAGCATTACAACAATTTATTAATAAATAATTTTGTATCAATAAACAAATTCTTGATCATTATTTTTTTCATTAAATTACTCAAAATCATATAAACCCAACGTCGTAATATAAAAGTAACATGCTAAGTAATGCTTTGGAAAAACGCATATAACTTTTTCTTGAATAGTAAAAGTTGCATCTGTTTTATTATTTTGTTTTAAGAAATTGTATTTGTATTATTTTACATCTATTAAGATAATTAATTGTTAATGAGTCCTGAAAACACCCATTTTTTGCAATATGTCAACCTCCTACTCCGTTCAATTTCAGCGCGAGACAAAAACAATCGTCGTAAAACGATGGTGCACAATCAGCCCAACTTTATTGGAATAAAATTGCCACTTGCACGGCCTAAATGTTGTGAAAAAAACCAAGAGAAAATGATAAAAAAAATATGCAAGACCAACCTCACTTGTCGGTAATGACACGATATTTCCGTGGTCCCACGCCAGATGTCATTTATACGTTGTCGTGGTCCAGGGATCACGGTACCCGATCATTGCATCAGGGTACATAGACGAGCCTACTTAATTTGGGCAAAAACAAAATGCTTTCACTAAACCAAGAAAGTACAAACAAAAGCCTCGTACGAAAAACGGATGTTGGAAAAAATACAAATGTTCGTATGCGGGGGTCTGAATGAAAACAATCAATAGAACGCGCTTATCGATATTGAAAGCGAGATCACGTGCATGTCGCAAGAATTTTATGAATGAATCATGAGAATATTATAGTTTGTTATAGTGCATAGTGTAGTTTGTGTGAGAGTTGCAGAAGCAACGGAGGGGAAGCCAGTTAGGATCTAGACTAATGTGCGCGGGACGTTTGAAAATGAGGAAGTGAAATAAACATGCTGAACTATTGATCCGATTCACAAATTATCTATGATTTTATTTCACTTTAGTATTCTCTATAATCGTGGGAAATGATATGAGGAATTAAGAATTTGAAGACAGGAAACTCTGCAAAAGAAAACTGCAAAGGTTTTAGTTATGGCAAATAAATCAAATTCAAATACCAAATGTCATAATTTGCAAAATAAAATTAATTGAATAAATCATAAATAAAAACGAACTCGTTTAAAAAAGTAGCATGATACATAGGATCAAGAGTATGTAAAATTTCAGTTTATCTGAATGGTTAATAGGTAAATATTTATTTTAGATATTTTAATTATAAATATTAATTTATAATTATTAAATAAAACAGTTTTAAGTTGTAATTGTGATAAAATAAGTTTTAAGGAACCGGATTAAAATAATATAATGATCAGCAAATGTAAAATGGAGCAATTATATTAATCAATATTTATTTCATATTTTATGACTGAATAAGATAAAGTTAGTTCATAAAATTATCGCTACAATTTCGGAAACGTTAAATTCCAGTATACCAATATTTCTCACTCGCTTCTAATGACCAGTGAGCAAAGAGAGGGGTAATGTTTATGCGTTATCACAGTCTCTCTGTGCATAATCAGATAAATAGAAAAGCACCGATGCATTCGTCAGAGAATTCAGTTAGTGACTGTGCATTGTAATTGCAATTCGTACCTTGTAAATATAGAAGTTCATTGAGTCAAATTAAATATACAATTTAAACAGCATTGATTGCACTTGCAAGAAATACAATTGCTCCACTTGTACTTTATGAATAATTTGTTTTTCTATCACTGCTGCGCTACGCTAATGATTTTTGTTTAGATCATGAAGTCGGGTTTGATAAGTATTGCAGTTTTCTTGATAATTGCTGTGATTTGCTTAATTTTAATTGGCGATTCACATTAGAATGGAAACTTTTTCTATGCTTTATTTTACTTAATTTTTATGTTATTCACATATCATTTTCATTGAAATCTTTATTAAAATAAATCTACATCATAATTAAAGACTTTACGAATATTTATTTCTAACACCTTTTCGTTAGTCGCTTTAAAAGGCGTCAATAAAACAAGTCAAACTTTTTTATGAAATGTATTATTATTTCGATGGAAGAATATTTAACAGATTTAAAATAGATGCCTGTAAAGCGTAACATCGCATCTCAGATAAGATCTCATTCCATAGACTAGCACACAATTTCATATGAACTCTACTATTAGATCAAACAGTCTAATGCTAGAAATCACATTAAATTTTATGTTATATTAAAAGGAGAGAAATTTTTATTCTGTAATATCATATCTTATAACAATATGATGTCATATTTGATGTAAAACATTATTTCAAATCAGTACGAAATTCGAAATATTACGCTTCAAATTGGAATAAATATTTTATTGCCGTTTAATATTATATCTTTATACAAATTTATGTGCAATCTAGCATTATATCCACTAGTATGTTAAATTACAGAATAAAGTCTGCATCCAATATTATACGAATGTGATACATTTAGTTAAAACTGGATGAGTATGTACAAATATTTTAATGTTTCGTGTTTTGTATTTTAACATTGTTTATAACGCATTTAGAAAAATTGTATACATATTTAAATTGTAGTCCTCGTTTTCTACACATACAATAAGATGCATATTAAATGATACGATATCTTTCAGTCAAATTGTTAAGACAAATTAAATTTATCTAAAATCGGATATTTGAAATGTTTCAACATTTGATTATTTAAATATTAAAAATTCGAATACCCGAAGATTTGCGTATTTCGATATGCGAATCTGAATATATTGCAGTATTATGTCTTTTTAAGAATGTTGTGTGTGTGAATACATTTGGAATTCAGAACAGCTTAAATTTAACTACCCTATTTCAGAAATATATGAAAATAAATTTAATTACATGTAAAAATGTATACATTTTTTGAAATAAAACATAAATTCAAATTAATAAATCGTCTTCGATTTTGCAACTACATATACATATATATATATATATATATTGAAAAATCACCAAAGAATTATGGTGGTAAGAATCAAGGGACGCAAGAGCGCCCCGACGAGTCAAGGTACGTTTTGAACTACGTTATATTATTATGTTTACTATATTACATTTATCACGTTGTCTCTTTTTTCTTATCGGACAAAAGCAAGACTTTTACTATAAAAAAAAGTCAACTACTTAATTTATCATGAAAAGATTTCTATACTTGTAATTATACGTGTACAATAATATAAATATTATTGTATAAACAATATTTCAATCATATTCAGTAAAAATTATAAACTTATTCATATAATATTTATTTTAGCTGGACATATCTTACTTGTAACAAATTTTTATAATATTTTATAAATATTATTCGCTTATAGGGTAACGGGTTTAACAGAGGTGGTCGGACATTAACATGCCTTTGGGTTTTTTGATTAGCCATACCATTTTGTCTAATTTGTTACAAATATTTGTTATATTTTGTGAAACTAACGCGTCTCTCTGATTAATAAGTTTATATTAAACAATTAATCAGTGAACGCATGATAACAGCATTGAGACTTACGAGTGTTACGTGCACCACAAAATGCCAATAAATTTCAGCGATTCTTTGACTGAATTATACAAGATGATTTTGTTATAACCATTAATCAATTTATAATAATTACATAAATTCAGATAATAAAATGAAAATGAAACTTAGACTGAAGTTTTGTGTGCTTTGGTCCACGGATACATTTTATCTTACTAGTGTGTTTAACTACGAACGGTTTCATGAATGACAGTGAAATGTGTTAACATTTGAGGAATGTTATCATCTGTTAATATATTTTATATCTTCCGAATTTTTGAAACGTTATTTGCAGTTATTATCGACAGCAGGTATTATCAAGTCTGCAGGAAATTCTTACGAATAATTCTGATCAGTTATCTACGTATAATTATGACATTGTGTATGAAAATTGTAAACCTGTTTTATATGTTTGTATCTTTATTTATATTATTCGGCAAATTATTCATGTATTAATAGAAATTGTATGCTTAATTGTATCAAGTTAGAAAAAAATTATACTGCAAAAATAATGTTAATTTGGTTGCGTTATTTATTTACTTTATAATTAAATAAACATTGCTTATTACAAAATATCTGTACAGTACTGTACAATTGTAAAATTATTTGATATTATGAAAATATTATTTGTCAATATTACTGGCGCTTTAAGAAGTTTTGAACAACATTAATTATGTTTTTGTATCGCGAAATAATTTGTCGTTGCAGTTTTAATATTTGATCATAATTAAGAATAATTAACAATAGCATAATTAGTAAAAATATATTTATTCGATCAGTATTAAACGATTGTTCATTTTATCTAGAATAAACATGCAGTCAATGTTTTTAATTGTCATTATTCTCGATCACGGACAATTTTTAATAAAATGTCAGATTTTTATATTTTATATTTTTCAAATGTGTAATCAATGATTTTTGAATGGATGCCATCTTACTGTGCTATGAAATAGATTCGTTTGAACTACTATTCAATTCTTATTTGTCAACAAAAATTATTATGGAAAGTGTGCCTATTGGAGCACAGTTTCCCATACTGTTTATGTCTTTATATACAATTTTGACGTTTAAATCTTAGCTCACGAAAAGTCCATAATGTAATGTTATAAATGTTGCCATGTCAGTCATTTTGCATGTTCATTCTTATATATTTTATTGCAATAGATATGTTGCAACCTGTGTTATACAAGATAAATTAATATTTACTTTTTTTCTTCTCTGTGTGAACATATAATTTGTTGATATTAATAATTAGTACAAATTTCAGAATTATATGTGAAATTAAATTCGAATTATTTTCGAAACTGTACACAGTATCAAAATGAATTAATGACTTTTAATAACAGATATTTGTGACTTTTCTAAATAATAACTCGTATTTTTTGGTTAAATATAAAATTATTCAAACATGATGTAATTTTTAGTTGAGGATCCAGTGTTTACAATATCTTCATATATATTCTTAAGTATTTAATACATACATTAAACATTGTCAGTTGTATAAGAGAAAAAACATTTGACTATCCCAGTTAAAAATGTACACGCCATTGTAATTAGTACATACACGGTTATTAATTAGATTATTTAAGAAATAAAATAGTTATTAATGCAATAAATCTAATATATATTTCTATTTATGTTATAGAAATTATTATACAATATTAGAAAAAAATATAATTATGAACAATGCTTTTTATTCGTCTAATTTTTTTCTGCACGTGCTAGTATAATTTATTAGTACGTAGTATGGCAAGAGTACGGATAATAATCTTGTAAGTAAAACGACGTTAACGTACCGTGTTATATTAATATATTATTATTATGATTGGAGTACGGACAATCTGACAAAGAGTACGGTATTGATAAAGTAAGTAACATCCATAACTCTGAAATAAATGACGGTAAAAAATTGGCAATTGCATGATTCATGCTCCTGTTGTTTAACTATTTTTCCGATAATTTTATCCATATTAGTTCGCTTAACTATGGAAATATTGTTGCTTGCAAATATTTCATAACAAATTTAATTATTTTCATTTACTTTTTAATATCTTTTGATTTGTAGTGTATGTAATTTTGTGTTTTTTTTTTTTTTTTTTTTTTTTTTTTTTTTTTTTTTTTAAATTTTTTTTTTTTGGTTATTTTTTTTTTTTTTTTTTAAATTTTTTTTACAATTAAATAATAAAAAAAATAATAAAAAAAAAAATTTTATAAATTTATATTTTTTTATTTTTTTTAAAATTTTTTTATGTTAACTGTAATTTTTACAATATTATTTTTATAAAAATTAAATTTTTTTTTTTTAAAAGAAAAAAGTTTATTGGTTTTTTT